>APFE030134812.1:0-37020 GCA_000404065.3 Pinus taeda
GTACAGTCAGTTGGATGAGTAAGAAACAATCTGTAGTGGCACTATCAACTACAGAGGCAGAATACATGGCAGCCCCTCATGCAAGTAAGGAAGCAGTTTGGTTGCAGAGATTGTGTTCAAGTATGGGGTTAGTAAAAGAAGCTATAAGGATAGACTGTGATAGCCAAAGTGCAATTTTCTTGGCAAAGAACCCCACATATCATTCAAAGAAAAAGTACATGATGTTCAATATCACTTTGTGAGGGATATGATAGAAGACAAAAGGGTGTTGCTGGTAAAGGTGGACACTTTGAAGAATACTGCAGATGCATTGAAAAAATCTGTGAACTCTGAGAAGTTCTCTTGGTGTAGAGGGACAATGGGCATTTCAGGGCTGGAAAAATAACTAAGCTCTCTTGTGGCCCCATATGGAAAGAAAACAACAAGTGGGAGAATGTTGGGTTGTGTTATATTCTTTCCACGAGTAGCCCACGTAGTTAACCAGGGGGTTAGAGGGGGGGTCACATGGGGTTTGAGGCGTACCCGTAACCCCACTTTATGGGGTGGAGCCTATGTTAGGTTGGGCGGACCCACCTATGGTTTTGTGCATGATTTTCGCACATGTTTTTTGGTCCATGGTATTGGACGCGATGGTTTTCGGTCCATGGTATTGGATGCTTCAACATGTATAAATATGTATTGTAACATTGAAAGGAACATAATGAAAAATCAAGTTGGTAGTCCCGGTTTTGGGATCTAGGGGAAAATCTCTATGTATATGTGTTATATGTGTTATTCTCTCGCACTGTTTATTTTCTGTGTTTTAGAATTCGTATGCAAGTAATTTCTGTACAGGGTTAAAACCTACACCATGGTGGAGGAGTATGACTCCATAGTTCATAACAATGTTTGGGATGTGGTCCCGATACTAGAGGACAAGCCAGTGGTGAGCTCCCGTTGGCTTTACAAGGTAAAGAAAGATGTAGATGGTAGTGTGGAGACAAGCTAGTAGATCCCCCTCTTGTATCTTCACAAGCTCCTCCTGTAGCATTATAGGACCTCCTATAGCAATACAGGTCCTTCTTGTAGCATCAAAGTGAGGAGGTGAAATTCTAATTTCTTGTTGATTGGATGGTGGATAGAGATGGTTATATGAGTGCAAATTATGGATATGGGGTGTATGGATGGAAGGATGGATGAGAGCTTGTAGATTTTGTCCTATAGCCATGAAATTTGCCACTTTGTGCAATCCTACTAAAGAAGAGAAAGGTTAGTAGGAATGGTGTAAGCTTCTTCCTTGTGTTCCTCTTTTCTTTTCTTTTTTCTTCTTTTTATTTTTGTATTTGAGACAAGCAAGTTGATTCTGTGGAGGTTTTCAACATGCATGCCTGCCCTAGGTGCCTCAGAGGAGGTTTTCACCTAGGGATCTTTATTTTTTCTTCTCTTTTTTGCTCCTGGGCTGCATCAGATAAGTTTTCAACCTTGGAGTTGGCCTTAGATGCCTCATACAGGTTTTCATCTAGGCCTTTTTATTATTATTTTCTATTTTTTTCAAATTTCTAGGAATGTTGTGGACTGGAAGGTATGAAACTCCCAATGACATTTAATTATCTGCTGACTGAACTGATAAATTCTTCCTTGGACAAAGGTCTTATATAGAACTTCAACCTATAACCATTTACGAGGTAAGGGAATGCCTTCCTCATCAATGGTTTTGATCTAGACATATCCATTTTCATGACACCTTTCTACTAGGTATGGACCCAACCATCTTGTCATTATCTTCCCTTTGAAATCCTTGAACATAGAATCATATAACATGTCCCAATATTCTTCTTGAAAAGTCTTTTCCTTGATATGCTTGTCATGCCAAACCTTTCTTTGCAGTTGTATGACTTCAATGTGTAGGAGAGCTTACATCCTGAACTCATCTAAGACATTAAATTGGAGCAACATTTCTTGTTTTGTTGTAGTGAAGTCTAAGTCCAACTAATATGCCATCCTAAAAGTGTTATATTCAAACTCAATAGAAAACAAAGCCTTCTTCCCATAAACCAAGTCATATGGATTGAACCAAGTGGTGTTGTAGGCCAAAGTGACCTCTACTAGTCTTTTGGCCCAATGTTTCCTGTTGCTGCTAATAACGTTGGTGAGGATGCTCTCCAATGCTCTGTTCGTCACATCTACTTGCCCATTTGTTTGAGGGTGATAGTTAGTGGATGTCTCATGCTTGATATGGTGTTGCCTCACGAGATCTTCAATAAAATCTGATGTCAATTGTGCTCCTTGATCGGTGACTACCTCCCTTAGATACCCAAACTTGTAGAAGATGCTTTCTCTTAAAAACTCAACCACTTTCTTCTCAGTTTTTTCTTTGATTGTCTTTGTCTTAGCCCACTTTGTCAAGTAATTAATGCACATAATGATGTACCTCTTCTGTCCTGATGGTGGACCAACTAGCCCAATGAAATCCATGCCCCACCTATCAAATGGATCTAAGGCCACTTGAAGTTTTAGGGGCATTTCATCCTTGGGTGTGGGTTTTCCCATCCTTTGGCACTAATCACACCTAGTGGTGTATCTCCTTGCATCTTGATGTAAAGTGGACCAATAGTAACCAACCTGTAAAACTTTAAAGGTTGTCCTTTTAACAACAAAATAACCCCCATAAGGTCCATCATGACATGATGAGAGGATGTCAAATACCTCTTCTTCTCTCACACATCTCCTCAATATCCAATCTGGTCGCAATCTGAAAATATTGCCCCCAATCCAAGTAGAAAGGAGAGATAAAAATCCTAGAAGGGTTTTCATTAAAATTTATAGAACACTATTCTCTTGATGTGTTGATGCTTCATATGTTGTTTATGCTCTGAAAAGATTAATAAGTTACTAATTGATAAGGAATACTGATTCACCCCCCTCTTAGTATTTCCAACAAAGTAAAAGTCAAAGGAGAGAATGAAGGTTAAAGAAGGACTTTTTTATTATTTTGTGCCCTAATTCTACCACATGTGTGAAGATTTCAAATAGTTGCAAGGGCCAAAAATTTCAGATTAGTTGCAAGAGATGAAAATCAAAGTTTGACTAGATTTGAAGATATTTGACCATCATTGACATTATAAGGTATACATTTAATGATGTCATTGATTTTTAAATTCATTTTGTATTCATGAAATCAAATCATGTAGTATGAGATCACATAAATATTGTTAAGACCATTGTAAACAATAAGTTTGTAAAAAAATTGCAAAATATAAGAGGGTTACTCTTTATCATATGCCTTTTTCCATTGATTTGTCCCCATCCCAATGGTCATCCCAAATCATTGCACCTAGTGTGATATCAATTGGCTTGATGTACTTACTAACATAATAGAACAACTCATATACTATGTACCTCCCCACCACCAATCCCTCATGTTTTTATGTTTTCCATATAAATCCTCCAATATTTTGATGTACCTTTCCAAAAGGAACCACCTAATGGCATGAGAGCACCCCATATAATGCCCACGAGTTGAGTGGACTTTTAAGTCCATATTTTAATCACCTTATTGTTGAGGTTGAATTAGTTGGGGTGTTCTCATGTCATTGGATGTTCTTCTTGGAAAGGTACATGGAAATGTTGGAGGATTTGTATGACAAATGGAAAAACCTAAGGTATTTATGGTGGAGATATACATAGTACATGAGTTGATATATTATGTTAGTGAGTACAACAAGCCAATTGATATTGCACTAAGTGCAATGACTTGGGATGACCATTGGGATGGGGACACATCAATGGAAAAATGGCATATAATAAAGAGTAATCCTCTTATATTTTGTAAATTTTTAACAAACTTATTGTTTACAATGGACTTGATAATATTCATTTGATCTCATACTATTTGTTTTGATTTAATGAACACACAATAAATGTAAAAATTAATGTCATCATTAAATTTATACCTTATAATGTGATAATTGGTTACATTGAATGAAGAGAAGAGAGGAAAGAAGAGAGTGATAGAGAATAATTCATATAATTGAATGGTATAAGAATGCCTTATCTTAACCATTTCACTCACACACACACACACATAACAGTTGGGTAGCTAACCATCTTCCCTTGTGGAATTCATGGTTCAGATAACCACATATAAGCAGAGAATACCATCACTAAACACATACAAAATTAAATAGCATAATACAATGAGTGCATATCATATATCCTAGGAATCAATAAAAGGAACCGTGTAATCCATATACACACCCTTTGAAGATTAAGGTGGTCATGTGATTTCAACCCCAATAAATATCCTTCTTTGATGAAGCAATATTGTAAGTCGACTCATATAAATACATATTGTAGGTCGACTAATATAAATAAGGTTCCTTCACACCCACTATAACATCCTTTGCTAGAAACAAATCATCTTTCTTCAAAATCCATGAGACATCACCTTTTTTAAAATACCAAGAGGGATTGACCTTTTTTTGCCAATGTTTCTCTCAGTTCTTAGCATTTGAAGCAAGAATATCTCTCCTAAAACCCAATGTGTCACTTTTTCTGATGATACGCACCTCTATAAAGAATACATATTTTTGAATATATGTATGGGATCTAGTATGTGGGAAATCTTAAGATACTACCAATAAGGAATTTTATAAAATACAATTTTCTTTTCATGCCAATGACCATTTTCTCTACACAAGTATTGAAAAATTTAGGATATGAAACATGTTTCCATTTCAATTGAAAATTCATGTAATTTCCTTCTCGTTCTATCTTGCATATGCCCTAAGCCAATATATTTTGTCACTTTTTTCAGATCTTTAGGTTCTCTCAGGGTTACCATTAAAATCAAACGTTTCAATTTTAGAAGGGTGTCCTTCTATGATGAATATTTTCAAGAAGTCATACAATAAATTTTGTAGGTCATTGAACTACCGTATCAACGCATAATTATGTGCATATTATTTAATAATTTGTGCACATCCAATAAATAAATTATGCACAATAAAAATAGATTGTAATTAACAATGAGAAATGGAGTAATGAAGAAAAAGATTGCCTTGATCTATCAATGCATTGATGGATTCCATGTTTAAGTCATCTTAATTTGGAGAATCTTTCTATTTTAAGATAGCTAGATGAGTAATAGCTCAGTGAACTCAAAATAAAGGAGTAATTTGTATCCCAAGCATTTGCTTTATAAATAGAGGATTTAGGTCCTCATTATACAAGAAATTTGCTTAAGAAATTATTGAGCTACACCTTTTTTCCATACATGTTTCCCTTTTGAGGGTTTTACCATGTATATAATATTTCATTTATGAGTTTCTTGTTATGTTATAATCAAGCAACCATGTACAATTTAAAGCATGGTTTCAAAGCAAATCCAAATGGATATTGGTGGCAATGCACCTATTTAACTGATTGAACATGGTTTGACATCTTCGCAGATTTACTATAATTTTGTATGTCCCAAATATTTGATGCATTTTTTGGGCATTTCCCTCGTGTTTTTGGCAGTTTATATAGGGCAAAAAATATTTTATTGGGTACCTATCCAAACCCATAGAGTATGGATTAAGCATCGTAATGGTCCTGAAAATGCCCTAAATAGAGTTTACATGCAAAATTTGCACCCCTAAGAAGTTGACATAACAACTAGTCTCTCAGGGCCTACATTTTTTTTTCCACATCATTCACAAAGGTTGTGATTTTGGATCATTTCCTAAGGAATTATATTTTACGTTAAAAGGTATTTTTAGCATCTTGTAATACATGCTTGTGAATGTACATAACCAACACATCTCTCTTCAAAGATAAGCTACCACCATTCTAGCTAGTTGTATTGCTTTGCATTTTATAGTCCTTTTCCATTTCATTCATTAACAAAAGTTTACTATGTTACTATGTTCTCTACAATATCCTTGTATATTCCACTTATATTCAAATCTTCATTTTATTCTCTACATGATCTAAATAAGTGGTATTACAGCAATTTACTCTTTTTTGTTTCTCCATACATGTTCCTAATAATATTAGGGTATAGGGAGTTGGGTATCAAACTAACTGAGCTTAGGGAAAACCACTTTTGTTGGCTTAAGCGACCTCCCATGGTAGAAGAAAAGAGAGATGATGGAGCAAGGCATTTTATCAAATTATTGCTTAAATAAGCCTTCACATGATGGAAGAATGCAATGATGGATAATTTTAACCAAATCCTTTAATGAATCCCAATAATGGTGAAGACTCCAATTAGCAACCATTAGAGGTGTGATGCCCTTCAACAACAAGTTATCTTTGGAATTCCTTCATTCAAAGGCTAAATATATGCAATTTTTTTGGAGAAATGATTAAGTTCTGAGATGGTTATTTACTATATTCTAAAAGAAATAAACATGGAAAAGGTCATATTCACACTCCTTTAAGTGCATTCCCATGTCAAATATTGGTGGGATGGTTTCTAAGAGAGACATGTTAGGAGATGATTCGATAACATTTAGGATAGAAACCACTTGGAGGGCTTTTCTTGACATCCTCAAGGATGACTTATACCTTGTTATAAACTATGATGATTAATACATGAGATGGACAACTCTATGCTAGGAGAGAGACCAAATGATGTTAGAGTACATCAATGTCTATCATGCCTTATGCTCAAAGCTAGGCATTAGAGACTTTGAGATGCATCTTGTTCTAAAATACTATAGTGGCCTACATAGGTACATCCAAATATAATTGGAGTTATTTAACATATACCCCATCAAAGCTACTTATTAATATGCTATTAAAATCAAGTAAAAATTTAAGCAAAAGAATAAGTAAGAGTTTGGGTCTATAAAACCACCATAGAATAAGCATGGAAAAGGTGCCTCTAACTCACATGACAAAGGATAGTCAAAGATAATCGACCTTAAGACAACCAATCAAAGATGTAGGTAAATAAGGGTAATGAGAAGATGATAGTCAATAACATATTGTTGTTGAGAACTTCTTGAATCTTGTGTGCATTGTTTGAAGAGCCCAATGTTTCGAGTGAACACTTCACCCATCTTCACGGGCAGGAAGCAAACTGATGACAGGAAGAGTGCTTGACCATAATATATAGAGAATGGGGTGAAGAATTAACCATTAGAGATAGTAAGATTAAAGGATTGTTGCATAAATGATAATTTTGACTAAACCATAGAGAGAGAAATTATTGATTTAAAAATTTGAATTTAATTTATATTTAATATAATTCCATGATTTGTTAGATAAATTAAAATCAGAAATATAAATAACGAAAGGATTGAGATGATACAATTAAACTTTAAAAATTTATTTTTGATTGGTCAAAATTCAAAAAGGGTGACAAATATTAGAATTAAATATTATTTTATTTGGTTATGTCCAAGGCTCAATTATAAGAAAAAATAAATTAAATTGGAATGAAATTGGATAGTCAAAGGTCATAAGGTCAACATTTGAAAATTATATAAATGAATAAATTACCCTAATAGAAATTACAATTTTTATTTTAATTGGTAAAAAATTCTAAAAAAGGAGCAGAACAAACATAAGAATAATATTATTATTTTATAAATTAAATAAAAGACATGATTACTTATAAGATTTAAGGGCATATTAATGAGAGGAAAATTTATTATAGAAATAAATCAAAGGTGGAATTACAATATATAAAAGTTAAAATGGAGAAAGTTAAGAGACAAAAGGTTAACAATTGGAAAGAGATATTATTTAAATTATTAAATACCCTAACTTTATTAATTATGTTAAAAATTGATAAATTGAAAGGGTAATTAATAATTCAATCAAACTAATTAAACAATACAATGAGGAAAATAACCAACTAAGAAATGAGAATTAATAAATTTAAGAATAATTCAAGGATGGGAAGGGGGGGAAATGAAATCTAAAGGGAGCGGGAGGGGGTTAGGATGGGGGATAATTTAAATTAGAGGGAAAGGGTTAAGATGATAAGAAATGGATGGCGGGTTTCCAGGATAGGCTTAACTAGTATCCATTATCCCGGTTAAAATTATTAGGATGCTTTTCAATTTCAAGGGCCTCCCTAATGACCCGGTTGGAATGATAAGGGGCAGAAGCTAAGATTTTGGTTTTGTCAAAACAAATGAGGTGTTTGGTCGAATGGGAATGCTCAACAATAGCGGATTTTGCAATGTGGTTGTGGAAGTTGTCATCGATGTGCTCTTTCAACCGAGTTTTGAAGGATCTTCCAGTTTTCCCTATGTAAGACTTACTCCAGGAGCATGAAATCTCATACACTTCAGAACCTAACATAGAGTCATTTTTATCCTTTGCTGATCTGAAGAGTTCACTGAGGGTTTTCTGGGGCTTGAAGAAGGTTTTGATATTCTTTTTGAAATTATATTAAATATAAATTAAATTCAAAATTTTAAATCAATATTTATTTCTCGACGAAAAACTATCTGTCATGATATGTTTCAGGGAAACTTTGTTTGACGGTCTCACAACTAATATGGGGGGATGACCACTATATTTTTCTCAATAATAGTCTTCTTCATCTTGCTACTATAGGATCAGTATATAATTTACTTGATCTTTATCAATTTTGAACATATCAAAGGTATTATGGATACCTCATAATTTCAAATTACCAATCTTCAAAAGAAGTGGAAAAAATGGAGGAGAAGTGAACCTGACCCATTGGGTTATGAATATATCAGCTACTCCGGTATTGAAATTTGATAGAGATTTGGAAAGTGGACCTTTCCTATCCGAAATTAATCGATCTTATTAAGTTGAATCGAACTCCCATTTGGGTTGTTGATGAATGTTTCTTCGGATTCGATTTTAAATGATCCTTCTCCTTCCCAGACAGAGAGAGATAAGATCTTGAAGTAGTCCATTTCCGAGCCCGAATACGGACAACCGTATTTTTTCTGTTTAAGACTAAATTGATACACAAATAGTTAATTAGTTACCTATTAATTATGGCACAACCATATAGTCTAAACCTATCATTAATGCACAGCATTGACAAGTTTTCATGGGAGTGGGAGCGAAGAGGCCGCGTTGGATGGAAATCAACAATGCCAGCCCACGAATTGTGGTATGGTTTTGACTGAAATGGCTCCTATATGGTGCTCGTGGTGTGATAAGGCCATTGCATTACAGTAACGGTGTGTGTACAGTTTTCTCGGGAATAGCTTCTACAGTTTGTGTATAAACCTCCATAACTTTCACTCTGCCCTATAAATAGGAGCTCATCTGAGCTGCCCTTTGAAAGTTTGAAGAGTAAAACACTGATCTGCAATAGGAGCTCATTTGATGTAAGTATAGCCCTCTCTAATTCTTTTTATTTTGTTTCTGTGTTTCTATTTCTTTTATGGTATATTTTGTTAATGATATGCAGTCATCGCCTTTTACTATCAGATTGATCATGTCAGAACAAACTATCAATGTTGAAAGAGACGGCCATGGCAACGGCACCAGTGTCCGCGCCGAGACATTCAGTAACTCGCAAATATTTCATCTTGCCATTGCAGTTGCTTCGTTTCTATTTAACACGCAGCTTCCAGTAGACGTCATCACCATGCTTTTGGGATTTTCTGTAGCTGTTTCTTCCAATGAGCAAATTTCACACTTAATTGCTGCTGTGAATGTGGCTGTGTATTCCAATGGACAGCTTTTACAGTTAAATGCTGCGTATTCCAGCTATAGAGATGTTATAAACACCTCTTTAACTTTCTACATCGCGATTCAGATGCCGATTTTTGCTGCAATCTTTTCAGCGCAGGAGAGGGGGCGCTGTCAGATTTGGTGGACTCAAATCATCGTGTCTGGACTTGTCTCCGCAGCCACTGTTGTCACAAACTTTCTCATTTTTATTTTGCAGTTCAAACTTAGGAGCCGCAGAAGACAGATTCGACATCAACTCAGACAACAACTCAGAGCTTTGGGCCCCATGCGTCGATGGACAACTGATGGTGCTGCAGCGGAAGAAGACGACGATTTGAACATTAACTGGATCACACAAAAAGCCGCTTTTCTCTTGATTTTACTGGCAGTATCAGTTTGTTTACTGCTTTCGTTCACTGGTTTGTTTTGTCCCCACGTGAAGTAAATCCACCTCGTCTCCTTCTGAAGATATACTACAGAAATAGAGGGTCAGGTAGAATATTTAAGCCTACCCATATATGTTTTACTCTACTCTATTTTCTCTGTACTGTACTCTATTTAAGCCTTCCATATTTAAGCCTACCCATATATGTTTTACTCTACTCTATTTTCTCTGTACTGTACTCTATTTAAGCCTTCCATTTTGGGTGGACAGATCTTGTCTTTTTTTCAGATGCTTATCTATTTAGTTTTCTGGTGTTTCTTTTGCACCATATAGATGGGTTGCCTTGTCCGGGGCAATATTAACCCTTCGGGGTTTTATTTGAGATCTGTTTTTACAGACTTGCGCTGATTTGCATGTGGCTCGGTTCACGTTTCTGCATTTGCTTTATGTAATCATCTTATATGTCTATTTTTGCATATGCTTCTTGCATTTGCTCTATATGTAATCTTCTTATATGAATATATTATGCTTTTTCTTCTAATAAAATGTGAATTCTGTTTTCTATGGTGTTTATTTTTGTCTTTTTTATTTGGTAAATAATTTATTTCGTTTATGTAAATTTCAATAGATTTTTGTCGAATTTAAAAAAAATTAAATAAAAAAAACCAAAAAAAATCTCACTAAAACCACTCGAATAAATAAAACAATTAAGCTAAACACAACTAGAATAAGTAAAACGATAAAGTAGGCAAGACGCTGCGTCGGCCACTTTAAAACAACCTCACTCGCTTTGTTGTGAAGTGTTAATATATCTCAAAAGTAATTATAACTTTTCTGGTTTTAAATTTATTTTAAAAATGTTATAAAATTAAATTAAAATAAAATATTTAGATTATGAAATGAGTTATAGTTTTTGGACATGTGGAGTTGATAACAAAGCCTAGTCACAAGTTAATAATATTCATGGTAAAGTGTAGGTGAATATCTATAGTTAAGAATCTTGTTATATTGTAAATTTATTATATGTATTAAATTTTTATGTGCTTATTAATTTAATCAAGTATGGTTACAAAATCAATATTTTAACTTATATGGTAAAAAGGATATTAATTTAGGCGTAGTCTAACTTATAGACCAAATTACCTTTTTTCACGACCATTATTTTGGTTAATTTCAATCAAAATTCTATAAAGATTTTTAAAAACTTGAGTTTAATCTTCCAGTGCCCCAAGGGTTTTCAAGGGTGCTGAATCCATTTATGCATTCAAAAATGTATTTAAAATAACAAAAAATCTTGAAATCCTATTGTTGAATTTTGGTGAATTCAAGTGAAAATGGTTATCCATTTATGCATTCAAAAATGTATTTTAAATAACAAAAAATCTTGAAATCGTATTGTCCAATTTGTGAAAATGGTTATTTCATCTATAAGTTAGACTACGCCTATTAATTTATACTTTATATATCTTATTGTAATATGTATATTATGGTTTTCTTTTATTTAAAAAATTGTTCCTAATTTTATTAATAAAAACAAAATTACAAGTAAGAAATCAAATTTTATTATTTTTATTATTTTTAACTTTTTATAATTTATTGAGCCAACATTTAAATGTTTACACTCATTTACGAAGACTACAACAACTACTCTATACTAGGCTTTAAATTATTTTTAACCTTTTATTATTTTTTAATTAAGTTGTATGTTTAGAAACACTTACACCACTCCAACATCATCTTATACTGGACTCTAGAGCACAATTAAGAAAAACTTTATTCAATTTAGATATTATAGTGATTTTTTTGTGTTAAATTTTTTTAGTAGATTATTTCTTTATAATTTATGATCACAAATAATTTTTTTTATAAAATTAATTTTCTACCATTTTATATATTTAGCTAAATAAAATACTTCGACTAATTAACTAAATTTTATAAATTATAATTAATATTAATTTATTTTAATTTCAAATTTATTATAGATACCCTTGATTGAGGTGTTTATTGATGGGATGTTGGAGCTCAAGGGCAGCCTGCCACCTCATCACCTCCCACAACATTCAAGGGTGTGGGTGGCGCAACACACATACGAACTACATACATTATCCCCATTCCAATATCAATCCTTCCTTCATTTGAATCCTCTATAATGGGAGAGCTTACTCCCTAGATTTTCTGGTATGCTTGGACCTTTCACCCACCACAGGTGAGATAATTCCATTAGGCAATTCTATTAGGCCTTTGATAGATAAAGGTCTTTCTGTGGTGGAAAATTCTAAGAGTCATGGCGTAATTCATGGGCTTTTAATTGGCCATGATTGTTAGCATCTGTAATGGACTAGAATTAACATATGCTTTCATGCAAGGTATAATAGTCTCTAGGTTTGGAGGTTTATAGCACATAATTTGGTAGCCGACCACTGATCATGAATCAACCTTTGGATAGAGAGATATTACAAATTCTGGCACTTCATTGGCTACTTCAAAGCTAGTAGCTATAGGAACCTATG
The DNA here is from genome assembly GCA_000404065.3 of Pinus taeda. Classification (NCBI taxonomy): domain Eukaryota; kingdom Viridiplantae; phylum Streptophyta; class Pinopsida; order Pinales; family Pinaceae; genus Pinus; species Pinus taeda. The sequence continues at coordinate 12,538 of APFE030134812.1, forward strand.
ACATTTTTCTTCCTTCTGAACACAAGACTTTGTCAATCTAGGTTTGATGGGTTGGAAAATTCGGGGTATTGTCTTATCCCTATGGATCATTAATCTTATTCTCTGGCTTTGTTTCTTATTGGTGGATATTCATTGGCTTGGTCTAAAATTCAATGCAGTTAGGTTGTGGCCAAGATTATGGTTTCTCCTGGTATATTCCAGGCCCTACTAAAATAATTTCATCTGTTGGCTCTTTGTATTTTCTCTTCTCTATATATTGGCCTTTCCCACCCTCATTTTATAGACTCCTTTGGTTTTTATACCTTGCAAGTTTTCTTAGCCTTATTCCTCCAAGTCCCATGTTGTTGTGGTTAAGCTATCCAACTTAGAAATTTCCATTCTGGTGCATTATGCCTTGGTAGCGAAAGTGCAAGCACTAGGGGGATGTAGGCATAAGCCCTCTACGAAGGCCTCAAGCCCAATTCCACGCCGCCCAAGAAGCTGAAACCATCTTCCATTCTGCCACACCCCATAAAATTCATGAAGAAATCTATCAACTTCAATCCCTCACAATTGTTGACCTTCAAGCTTATTCAGACTTGGAAATCCAAGTGGAGGTAACAAATTGGGTTGTTGACCCTGGTCATACCACAGGAATATGGAGCCAATACTTGAACTCCATTCAGTTCCATTGGTAGATTAAAACTTTTCTTGGTAAGATCTTGAAGAAAAAGCATAAAGATAACAATGATTTCATCTCCACTTTGAATGAAATCAAGTAGGTGCAATGATATTAATGCTCCTACCTTGTTAGTTTAGATGCTCGGCTATCTCATCTGGAAAGCCACATTTGGTGTGACAGAAAACCCAATTCTCGAACTAATACTAATGTTTAGGATCCAGTGTCAGTTACACCTTTAGACACTTGATTTCATTCTATGCCATCTGGAACCTATTTTATTTCTTTATGTAGTCAAGTATATGGTAATTTTAGTTGCTTCTAAGTATTAGATGTTTTGACTTGACATAACTTGAACTTCAGTTAACGATCAACATATCTAGTTTTCCTCATACACAATGAAAAACAACATAAGACTTATCCATAACTTCAAAAATGTCTACAATATAAAGATGTCACCTCTGCAACACACTATTAGCACATAAACATAGCTACTCTAACCCATGCACACTCCTCCACTAGAAAATGATCTGTCAAACCTTCCAACACACATCAACTAACATTCGAGCCTCTATCTCAACACATTGGCACTCTTACATATGCACTAGATCAAGGTCTTATGCTATGAGTCCACACACTCTACTTTGTTCACTGACACCAACGAACCATACTCTGCATATGCACTCTACAACATAGCCACTTATGCATTAACAACCAATCCTATATTGTGCATTGTCACATTGACAAGCACACACTTCAGCACTAGACATACATATAATATATTCGTAAATATCTCTATCATCAGGTCTAAATTGTTGCAGTCTTGCCTACAGGAAAATATTCTTCATACTTGCACAAGGATCATGCACTAGCTTTTCAACTTTTCATCAGATCTCACACACAATCACACCATCACACCTCATGAAATATAACCTTTGGATAAATACATTCCAAGATCATTTAACCATAATATCTAGTTCTTCAAATCGTTAATGCAGTCATACCATCATGACCAGATCAAGTCAATTATGATACTAGATCAATATGATCAATGCAATCCACTCCCTTAACCAAATCAACCACTAAGCTTTAATCAATGAGTAGACTAGATCAATGCCACTATGACATAGTCAAATAAATCATCATGTTCACACACTCTACGTTGGCAAGTTAACCATTCCACTATTACATTACTACCTTGGGAAATTACAATGGATTTGTGTGTGGATGTCTTTTTCTCCACCTACAGGAGAGTACTGCTAGCACCAAACTGCCATCATGCAAAAAAATGCACAGGAATAATATGAGCATATCGTAGCACTAGGAAAGTGCCTCTCTGTGACTTAAGGAAAATCACACCACTACTTGTAACTAGGTAAACTTTAACTTTATTTTCCCAAAAATTGCTTCTACTTCTTCAACACTTCCTCAGGCACCTATAGTACCTATACAACCTCATCATACCTCTGTCAATCATTAGGAAAACTTATGCACATGGTCATTAAGCATGTTGACATCAATGCTAACACAACTTGCTCCAGGGTTGACATTAATGCCAACATTATGTTTCCAACATTCTTCCCCTTTGGCATTGATGGAAACCTTCATCTATTCCATCAAACTGATCTTAATCACTAATAACTTATTGCTGAAATCAACAATGCGGGCCCGCGGATAGTGGAATGGTTTTGACTGAAATAGTGCTGAAGTTAACAAGTTCGTCGAAAATTCGTGGAAAAATAATGCACAGCATTGACAAGTTTTCATGGGAGTGGGAGCGAAGAGGCCGCGTTGGATGGAAATCAACAATGCCAGCCCACGAATTGTGGTATGGTTTTGACTGAAATGGCTCCTATATGGTGCTCGTGGTGTGATAAGGCCATTGCATTACAGTAACGGTGTGTGTACAGTTTTCTCGGGAATTTGGTAATCTGACAATCTGTAGAGACGGGTCTTCTCTTAGGGTTGACAAGCGTGCATATCCGTTGCTTGGCACATTATCATAATTTTTAGCTATGTTTTTGAATAAAAAATAAAAAAAGTTTTGTTGAAACTGAAATCTGTACCGGAAGTTGATGTGATTTTTATTCAGTAAATTCTCTCTAAACTTTCGAAAGCGATTGGTGAAGTTTTCCTGGCAACTAATTCTGAATAATAAGAAATGTTGGTTTGAAATGATATTGTGTTTAAATTTATAGATTTTGGAGCTTACCATATGCATTTTACATATAAAACATTAGTAACAAGAAATTGAATTAATAATTCATTGTATTTCTTTTATAAAAAACTATCAAAATTTGTATATTTTCTTTCATTTTGATGGCTTTAAATGACATTAGGTTGAAATCTATAGATTTTGGAACCTACCAAATGTGTGTTATATAAAAAAATAAAATAATAATAACTAGAAATTGATAAATTCATTGTATTTTTTTTATAAAATTTTACCTGAATTTGTGTATATTCTTTCATTATGATATCATTTTATTTAATTTGGAAATAATTTCATATAAAAAATTAATAACCAGAAATTGAATTATTAATTCATTGTATTTCTTTTATAAAAATTTGTATATTTTCTTTCATTTTGATGGCTTTAAATGATATTAGATTGAAATTTATAGATTTTGGAACCTACCAAATGTATGCTATATAAAAAAAATAAAATAATAATAACTAGAAATTGATAAATTCATTTGTATTTTTTTATTATAAAATTTTACCTGAATTTGTGTATATTCTTTCATTCTGATATCTTTTATTTAATTTGGAAATAATTTCTATTTTTGGATGATTCATTTTGGTTTGAAAATTTTCAATTTGGCAAAATGTAATATTAAATTTCCAGTGAGCTTTATGAAGATGCAAAGTGGAGAGTTTTTTTTTTAAAGAATGGATGGTTCCAAAATATATAAATTGTATTTTTTTGTTTAAGTTAAATTAAGAATCAAGAGTTTTTATTCAATTTTTTGTGATAATTAGATTTTAAAAATAAAAAAAGTTTTGTTGAAACTGAAAGTTGAAGTTGATGTGATTTTTATTCAGTAAATTCTCTCTAAACTTTCAAAAGTGATTGGTGAAGTTTTCCTGGCAACTAATTCTGAATAATAAGAAATGTTGGTTTGAAATGATATTGTGTTTAAATTTATAGATTTTGGAGCTTACCATATGCATTTTACATATAAAAATTAATAACCAGAAATTGAATTATTAATTCATTGTATTTCTTTTATAAAAATTTATATTTATATTTTCTTTCATTTTGATGGCTTTAAATGACATTAGGTTGAAATTTATAGATTTTGGAACCTACCAAATGTATGTTATATAAAAAAATAAAATAATAATAACTAGAAATTGATAAATTCATTATATTTTTTTAATAAAATTTTACTTGAATTTGTGTATATTCTTTCATTCTGATATCTTTTATTTAATTTGGAAATAATTTCTATTTTTAGATGATTCATTTTGGTTTGAAAATTTTCAATTTGGCAAAAAGTAATATTAAATTTACAGTGAGCTTTATGAAGATGCAAAGTGGAGAGAAATTAAGATTCATTGGAGCTCTAACATTGAGAAATGGTTAATAAAGGATGGAAAGCTTATTTTCTCTTAACAACGAATATAAACAAGTGCCACGGGTAGCTTAGTCCCTACCACCTAAATTAGAATCCCTACCACCTAAATTAGAAATTATACTCTCTAAAAGATTGCATATAAGATAGGTGTGACCAAATTAGGTACCTTAGTCCCTACCACCTAAATTAAAATCCCTACCACCTAAATTAGAAATTCTATAAGATAGGTGTGACCAAATTAGGTAGCTCAGTCCCTACCACCTAAATTAGAATCCCTACCACCTAAATTAGAAATTATACTCTCAAAAAGATTGCATATAAGATAGGTGTGACCAAATTAACTTAGAATCATTTGATGGGTTGAGAATAATTTGGGAGGAGGATATTAGAGGAAGACAATAATTTTTTTACTTATGTTTGAAATTATTTCCTCAATAAAATTGCATATAATATGGTTGTATCCAAATTAACACAATTATATTAGAAAAAGACAATAAACTGTTTACTTATGTTTGAAGTTATTTCCTCAGTAAAATTGCATATAAGATGGTTGTATCCAAATTAACACAAGTATTTAATAGGTACAGAAGCTTGAGTTGTAACTCGTAGGAATTTGGCATAGTTAGGGGAAATAGATATCATAAAAGACTTGAAATATGAAAAGGGTACATGCTGAATTTATGTGCAGGTACATGATCAAATTATGTGCAAATAGAATGTAAAAGAATTCAAGCTTTTGAGTCTTATCTCTCCCACCCCTATGAGTAGTCTTGTCTAGTTACCCATTTCCCAGTCAAATATAGCCATTAGAATTGGTGGATGATCTACTCTTGTCTAGTTACCCGTTTCCAGTCAAATAGCCATTAGAATTGGTGGATGATCTACTCTTCTACTTAACTTGTAGCCAAGATTTGGTTCTTCAACTTGTCCTGACAGGGACATGATCAAATTATGTGCAAATAGAATGTAAAAGAATTCAAGCTTTTGAATCTTATCTCTCCCACCCCTATCCGTAGTCTTGTCTAGTTACCCGTTTCCCAGTCAAATATAGCCATTAGAATTGGTGGATGATCTACTCTTCTATTTAACTTGTAGCCAGGATTTGGTTCTTCAACTTGTCCTGACGATGAGCCACACTCGTTGGTAATTAATTAATTCATATTAATATATTATATAATCTTATCTCTCCCACCCCTATCTCGTAGTCTTGTCTAGTTATGCGTTTCCCAGTCAAATATAGCCGTTAGAATTGGTGGATGATCTACTCTTCTATTTAACTTGTAGCCAAGATTTGGTTCTTCAACTTGCCCGCCGTTAGAATTGGTGGATGATCTACTCTTCTATTTAACTTGTAGCCAAGATTTGGTTCTTGAACTTGCTTGACAATGAACCACACTAGTTGTGTCGACAAAAAGCATCCCAATATGATTTACGCGGAAGAATCTTCTCTCAAAACTTGATATGGATCACAGAAGCCTAAACTCAATAAATTCCTTTTAATATTTAAATATGCAATAAAAACACAAATTCCTTTACATATATAAATATGCAATAAAAACACATAAGTTAAAACTATCCGTAAGTTTAAAATAATTAACAATTAATTACATTACTCATTAGATACATTTATTTACTATTCATTTCTAATCTTTAATCAAGGCATGCTTTTAAGTTTTAGTCAAATATTAATAACTATAGTCATTTAGCATACACTATAACATAAAACTATATCTAATAATCACATATATTAAACTTATTTAATATAATAAATTAAATTATATAGATAAACTTACAAGGAATGGTAAACCTTCCAATTTAATTTAATAAATAATTACGTAATATCAATTAAATGTATAAATTTTTAAATAATGATCACAAAAATAATCAACATTATAATAAAATGACATCATATAAAGATAACAAGGTAGGTATATATATATATATATGAGTTTAATTTTCATCTTAGTAGAATAGAGAATTAAACCTTAAATCTTTTAACTTACCCGTTTTCACATCACTTTGATCACCAATTAAACTACACAAAAACTATTTTATTACTCTCACACACATATTTATAATTTTCATATATATATATATAATCTCTTTCCAATTATATATTACTTTAAAATACATATTTAATATTTTTTTAGAATACATATTTATCACTAGCAGATAGTTTATTGTTTATATATATGTGTGTATGTGTATTCTTGGGACTGAGATTCCATTGTTTTCACTTTAAAACCATAATAACATATAACATGAAATTTTTAAAACCACACTAATGAGAATTTAATATATTTTAATATATTTTGGGTAGGAATGAATATTTTTTTGGGTGGATAAATGTGTTAATTTTTATAGGTATTTTATATTTTTAATTTACAAATTGAGTTTAATAATTATTTTTATTATTTTTTATAAATTATTATTGGTGGTATTTTAGTTTCATGTTTATGAGAATTTATGGTATTGATCCATGATATTCATGTGGAATATAGTCTATTTAAAGGGGGAATAAGTTAGTCTAGATCCATATTAACTTTGGATCTACCAAGTTCCGAAAGGAATCAAATCTCTTTTCTCTCTAGAAGAGGTTTGCATCTCTTGATCCTTTTATGCACTTGGTAAATCTAGAATTAAGACAGATCTAGGCCGGTGAATAACTATAAAGCGATTGATAAAAACTTAACATGCACATACATCAATAGGTGTTTCTATTTTGGAACAAGGATACCACAATTTAATTTAATTATTAGTAATTATAAGGTGAATGGTAGGGATCTAACCTCCATGGAATATCCTAAATTTCTTTTAGTAATATACACAAATAAATAATTGAGAGTGATCTCCAAAGTATTATGTAGTTTTTCCTTTTAATTAAATTTATTAATTAATCAAGATGTCATATGAACAAGTGTCCAAAGAAATGATTTATGGTTTTTTGGCCTTGGGTATTGATAAGCCATAGTATTGGCCCATGGTATTGTAACAAAGCCTATTTAATATTAAGAATCTCCATGATGAAGTAAGAGTAAATCTCCATGCTTAAGAATTTTGTTACATGTTTTTTTAAACATATATAATAATAATAATAATAAAGATCTAATTTAATTTATTTTTATGATATTCCTAATTACACTGAAGATGTTCCCTCTGTGGAGTTGGTTGACAAAACACTGTTTGTCCCAACCAATCCCATCCCTCCATTTTCATCATACTCCAACCAATTATTTTTCAACACGTGGTGGCGATTCATTTGGTTTTCTGTTATGGTACTGGGAACATAGGAGGGTGATCCACGACACATAAATTCAAGTCCTCCATTCTCTGTTACTTGGAACCAGCTTCACCCTCCATCGTCACGACTGCCTCCAACCTCCCAATTCCCGCCTATAGAAAATTCACCCTCCACCCTTATAAACCCTCAATGAGCACTATTCCATAATCCTTACTCCTAAGCCTTCCAAGATATATAAATCTCTCAAGAACATATTGTCTATAGGGATCAAACTCTTGACCTCATCGTCAACCGTTATACCATCTTGTGATTTAGTCATCGATTGTACTTCAGTTCAATTTTTGGTTTAGTGAATAGGGTGGTTTTATCCACATTGGAAATCCTATAAGATAAAAAGTACCCTTGGTCACATGTTTTAGGAAAAACGAGCACAAATCATAGGAAACCCAAAAAATTTAATCAAATAGGGATTATGAGATTTTTTTGCTTCTATATTTTAGTTTTTTAGAGTGAATTAAGATTTAAAAATATTTTTATTTCTTTAGAAGAAAATATATTAATGGATTTTTTATCCTTCAATAAAAGCTTTTCTTATTAGGTCTTTTAGTTCCTATAACAAGGACTTGGACTTGTAGTTTTATCTATGATTTGTTTTTCAATATGAATATCTCTAATAATGACAACCACAAAATTTGCTTTGCAGGATAATATGTACTACTAAATCATGATTCAGAGGCATGTGGACTTGGAAATGGTGAGGTTAAGGCTAGGGAAAGGCTCTTACTCTAGAAATGTAATGTTTTTTAGGGATCTACTTCTTGTGTTAAAAAATGCACTTGTTTATTATCCAAGGAAATCACCAAAATTTTCTACTACATATGGACTCTCTGATTTTGCCACAAAGGATATGAAAAACATATTTCATATGGAGGCTCTATTCAAACAAGAAGGTCCCTCCATGAGAAATAGAAAGCCAAGGAAGCTTTCAAAAATTTCCTTGTCAGCTAAGACTAATCCTACTCCAATTGTTCCTGGTAGAAAGAGAAATGCAAAGACATCTCATGGTGAATATAAGATGGGTGGTGAAAAAGGTGCACAACCAACTTTGGAACAATCATCTCCTTATGTCATTCAACTTTCAAGTGTATCAAACCAATAAGGTGAAAAAATAAAGGACGATGAAATAAAGGATGACAAGATTAAGGAAAACAAGATTGACGAACAAAAAGTTGTTGAAATTTTTGTAGCTCCATCTATGACCCAGATTCTCAAGAAGTAATGAGAATACAAAATTGATGTTGTCAAGGTAAGAACAACTACTAAATCATCCGTAGGAAATGCCAAAGAATAGAGAAAATTAGAAAAATTTATTGTGGAATCAAAGGAAAGAATAAGGGATACACAATATCTTAAGGAACCAATCATGACCTTGCTTAGCAACCATCAAACAAAGAAAAGTAAAATCAACACTAAAATTGAGTTGAAAAGGGTTCCAACAACAAGAATGACATGGAAAATAATTGCAGTGATCTTCTCGCAACTTTGAAAAGCTCCACCCACATTCTGGAGACAAACAAAATCTCGAGCAACATTTCCAAGCCAATTAAGATCTTGAACACAATTGAGAAGGAAAGGAGCTCAAGGAACACTCTTTGGAAAATTCGAATAAACAACTATTATCATCTACTACTACCATCAACACCACCCAAGCAGAGCCTCTCTTACAACGAGGAGTTGGAAGGCAAGCAGGAATCTCAACAACAAAAATCTTAAGAAATGGGACATAAACAACAAACACCTAAACTAAAATTCCCAAAATCTGAGCTATTACTTCCAAGACCAAGAAAAAGATCTAGAAGTTGATCATGACGACCCTTTGGGTTTAAGATGAGGTGGTAGTACTGGACATCTTTTAATGACCATCTAGCTAGCAGGATTCTACAAATGCATATAGGATGGCTATCTAGTTGACTCATCTAATGCTTCTGAGGTTTGAATTGTTACCACAATATCAAGATTCAAGTACAACAACATGAGCATTATGGCCAGTTTTAGCATCTTACTTATTTGTTTCGAAAGTTAGCCACTATTAGCATCCTTACAAAACGATTTTCTTTCATAAAGCATGCCTCGTGTACATAGTAGGATGTAGCACAAGTGATTTGGTGTCCTGATTGTAATGTATATTGAAGCAACATAGTTAATCCATTGCTAGGTTTTGAGGCCTATGGAAATGGGAAGGTAGAGTGTGTAAATTCATATTCAATTTTATAGTTGGGAAAGTATGGATCATATCAAATTTTTATTATGCCGTAAGGCGTTTCCCTTTGAAACCAACTCTCCTCTCTGCCTACCTGTCATCTTTATATGCCATAGGATTATATGTTAGACGATTGTAAATATTTCAGCTGTTAGATTAGAATGGTTACAAAAAATTAGTTGCTGAAACGGTTTGTGCACTGGTCTAATGGTTACAAATACCATCGCCTCATTTCCAATGGATTGCAAGTCTTCCTCGACAAGCCCAAAGGATGTGTACATGATTTTAGAGTTGTGTGATGGGGGAGATCTCTAGCATTTTATTGACGCACATGTCATCATTCTTGAGAGACTAGAAGCCACAATAATCTAATCTCTTATTCAATCACTTCAATACTGCCACTCATGGAAAATCATTCACAAAGATGTAAATCCATCGAGTATTTTTATATCAAACGCTGGAAGCAATGCACACCGTTGTACATGGGTTTTTAAACTTGGGAATTTTGATAGGTCAATTTGGAATGGTACGTTGCAGAAATTTTCTTGAAGATTTATTTGTAAATATTGCAGAGCCTTGTAGTATATTGATGGCTTATTTATTTTTGTAGGTGGTCAAAATACATTCATTGAATTCGATAGCATGGGGACATTGCTATATTCTGCTCTAGAGATGTTGCGTGGAACTGCATACTCATACGAGGTTGACATATGGAGCACATGAGTGGTGTTATACCATATGTTCTTTGAGAGGACACCCTTTTTTGCAGTGAGTGATGCCGTGGTCATGTATGAGAAAATACAAAACGCAGACCCAAAGCTAAGTTACCCCTTCTTGCCCTCCATATCGAATTCTGTGATGGAACTCGTTCTTGGAATGCAGCAGAAGAACCGCAGACGCCAATTTTCCTGCGATTAAATCTTGAGTGAGTTCTTATTTTCTTTGAGCTTTCTTGATATCCAAACTCTTTTCAGATTGGATGAGGTACTAAATTACTGTTTAAACGTGATGATTGGAATGATGTAGATCATCCCTGGATCTTGGATAATGTAAAATTGGACGTGGGTTTCGGCTCCACCATTAACACAGAGATTGTGTCTACCAGTGGGAAAGATTCTACCTACCAATGAATAAATCGTTGTCATGGTGAATACAGATGATGAAGAACGACTAGGCTATAGTCTGTAAGAATGTAATTGAATCTTGTTTATATCACTGCATATTGAGGTTTAACTGTGAGTCATTTGTAGTCAATAGTTAGCCCATGATCTGCTTTGCTATACAATGTGCAAAGTGCATGCCATTGAAAGGATTTATACTATGTACATTTGAGTAGATCATTGAATTATATTTAAACATTTTATGTTTAGGAATTGTTTTGAATTTACTCAAATAGAACATCGAATGCTATCGAAGCAAACGTGTGATGATTTAATCCGATATAATGTTTGAGAAATGACTATTATTCTTCTGGTCTTCTATAAAGTGAAGCTCTTGGAGGTCAGGTGGATGGGCAAAGATCAAGATGGACCATACACTAAAGCAGTGCCACGATGATTCCCCAGGTTCAATATCAAACAGGCATGTCATTTTGAGGTTTAGATTGTTCTAAATTTGCACATTTCCTCAGCCATAGAAAGAAACTTGTCCCAACATGCTAACCTTCTAAGCTGTTTTGCTTCCATGCCTCTTTCCAGCCAAATCCACTACCAGGATTTGAAAATCTTGTAGATGGGTTTTTAAAGGCATGCCATGGTTTGCCTCTATCATTGAAAGTTTTTGGGGCACTTGTTTGTGGACAAGACAAACTTTATTGGGAAGAGAAACTGAATGGACTTCACCAAACATTACCTACAGAGATAGAAATGAGCCTCAAAATTAGTTAGGACTCTCTCAATCATGAGGAGCGGCAAATATTTTTAGATATCGCCTATTTTTTGATAGGAAAACACAAGGATACATGGGTAAGAATATGGAGGGGTTCATGATGGAAGGGTTTGGTAGGGTTTCAAAATCTTCTCAACAAGTGTCTTGTCGAGTTGGATGATGAAAATAGAATAAGAATGCATGATCACCTCATAGATTTGGGAAGAGCTATTGCGGATTGTCCAGAATTATTACCGCGTCAGCTTTGGCGACCAATAAAGAATCTTCATCTTCATGAGTTGTTGCAACAATCATCCTTTGTAAGTGTTTGAGCCATCCTAATTGTTGAATGACTAAAGAAATTTCGGTATTTTTTATTCAAAACAGCCTGCCACACATCATGTTAATAATAGTTTATTGTTTTCAAACCACAAACAGGTGATAACAGAAGTGCACGGATTTGTGATGGCTCCTGGGTACACCTTTATTAGGGAGGATGAAGATCAGGAAGTGTTCCATTGAGAATTAGAATTCCCTTGAATACAAGTTCCAATCAAGAGGTTTGCGGAATCAGGAAATTGCAACTTATTGAAGCTGAAGGCAACTTTGAAAGCATCTTGACTTCAGTGCGGTCACCAAAATTCATATGGCTCCGTTGGAATGTGTCAATCTACTCATCACTTCCTTCTTGGATTCCATTGCGCGATTTAAGAGTTTTAGAAGTGTTTGGTTGCGAATTGAAAAGATTGTGGCAATCCCAATCTCAGGTACGTACATATAGAAGCAGCAATTTGCAGAGCGAGTTTCCTCCTATCTTTTGAATTTCTTATATAATCAAAATGTACATAACATTGCAAGCACCTCTCCATTTGCAGGAATTAAATATTGAAGCTCCACCTTTTGAGTTTCCAAAGTCATTAAGGTCACTGAAGCACCTAGAAAAGATTGTACTGAATTATCCTCGATTGTTGACATATGGAGATGTAGCAATGCTACCAGAAGAATTTTGTTATCTGAGCTCCTTGAGATATCTAACCCTCATAGGGTGCCAAAAATTGCAACTTCTTCCAATTTTATTTGGGAATCTAAAAAAGCTCGAATACTTCCATCTGTCCAAGTGCAGCAGTTTGGAAATCCTTCCAGATTCTTTTGGTAATCTGACAAATCTTCAACACATCAATCTGACAGACTGTGGAAGTTTGAAAATGCTCCCAAATTCCTTTGGGAATCTTGTAAATCTCCAACACACCAATCTATCTATGTGCAGCAATTTGGAGATGATTCCAAATTCTTTTGGGAATCTAACAACTCTCCAACATATCAGTCTCACACTGTGTGGAAGTTTGAAGATGCTTCCAGATTTGTTTCAAAATCTGAGAAATCTCCAAACCATGAATCTGACATTGTGCAAAAGTTTGAAGATGCTTCCAAGTTCCTTTGGAAATTTAAAAAATCTTCAATACATCAATCTTTCTAGGTGTAAAAGTCTGGAAATGCTTCCAAGCTTTCAGGGAAATCTATTGCAACTTAGACATCTACATTTGAGTGATTGTTTGAATTTGACTCTTTCCACACTTGGAGATATCACTACTCTTGAATGTTTAGATCTATCAAGTTGCCTCCAAATGGAGTTATTGCCTTCCCAGGTTAGAAGTCAACCGTCTTTGAAAAAGTTAAATTTGTTCCGTACAAACATCAAATATTTATCACTGCGAGATAAGTTAAATACACCCTCTAGTCTGGTTTCTTGAATCTCCCTCGTGTAGAATGGTTTCCGCTAGGTGTACTGTATTAGTGTTGGAAACTGATGTTGATTGTCCCCACAGAGGCCAGAGTTGGGCTAGAGTAGGACCTTGAAGGAAACTCATAGTCATTGCTCCACCCACACAAATTATAGTTCCCAGAATTTTGGCTCTACTGCGAATACACATAACGTCTACTTTCTCCATCCTACACATTTGACAGTCACATTATATTCTGGTCATAATAAATATAAATGATATAATCAACTCCAAATGAAAGCATCAAATAGGTGAACAATTATAAGCTCAAAGTAATTTGTTGACCATTAGTAACCTAAATCAAAATAAATTGTTCAAAGTTTCATTTCATTAACCTAAATGAAAGAATCTCCTCCAAATTTCAACTATGTGAACAGTGATAATCTCCTTCCCGTTTAAACAGTTATAAGATAAACAATAGAAAATCTTTTAGTGTTTTAATAACTTCAACTACATGTAACTTCAATCATTAACATTCACTACCAAAATACAAACAATTTATATTTCATTAACCACACATTCAAAGTGAGTTTTGAGTTCTTGATTAACCACACATTGATGTAAACAATTCATATTTTAGTAACCACACATTCAAAGCACATTCATGCAACCACACATTCAAATGATTAACAACACATTCAAAGTGAGTGTTGAGTTCCTGATTAACCACACCTTCATGCAAACGATTCATATCTGATTAACCACACATTCAAAGCACATTCATGCAAATGATTCATATTTGATTAACCACACATTCAAATAAAATTCTTGCTAATTAAACACACATTCAAAGAACATTCATGCAAATGATTCATCACTCAATGCAGAGTTAAGGTTTATAGCCAGTCACTTATGGATCAAAAGCATGGTGAGCTCATAAACTCTTAGCTGTTGGATGTAAAAAATAGGATTGAAGTCTATTCTACATGTTAATGGGTATTTCTATCAATCCAATACATAGATGAAGTTTATAAACACCACTAATGGATCAAAAGTAGTTACACATGCCAAGGGGAATCAAGTGCCATATATTTCAACTCAAAATCTCTGATCAACAAACTTTGTATTTCAGAGCTTTTCAACTGCAACTAGGAAAATCTGCTGTAGTAGAAAATATTTCCCTTCTTTATATTTGGTGACTCACTACAACATAAAGAGAAAAATCCATTAGTGTTGCAGGGCTTCAAATCTGAGGAAAAGAGCTAGACAAATGAGCAAATGATTTGGACAATATATCTGCGGATCCCATGCTTTCATCCATAATGATTTCATTTCTGCATCACTAAATTTGTAATGAAAGAAACTCAAATTTGTATCAACATTTTGGAGATAAGCCCATTTGATCTGCAAGTCATTCATTGTGCTCTCAAATGATTTACAGTTGCGAGAGAAGAGGAAGAGGAAACAACAGAGTGGTTGAAGGATTTAGGGGATCCTAACACTGGTCTGATGGATTGGGCAAGGAAAGAGGCAATGGCTGCCTTCACCTGCCCTCTTTTGGGGATTTTCCTCATCGATTGAGTAGCAGTATCTATAGGCATCTTGGTATTTATGTTTTCTACTGAATTCAATGGATTAAGTGGTTAAGGAAGATAACGGGCAATGAATCCTTGAAATATTGAATGAATGGAGTGTAGAAACAAGGGAGAGAGGGTTTAGAGAAATGAGATGATAACGAGTATTTAAGCCGTTTTTAGACTTTACCCTACTCTGCTAACTAGCACACCCTTCACATGCTAGGCTGCATTACAAATAATTCAGAGTGCAAAGGATAAATTGAGGAAGTAGTCTGCAAGCCCTTGGTGGCTGTTTTTAGCTCTGATTATTCCGTTGATGAAATAAACTAACATAGATTTAGATTTATTAACACTGGGAATGTTATTCAATGACATTGAATATTGACCTCATTTTATTTAATAATCATGGACATCTTTCCCAGGCTTGCTATAGAGCAGCTACCTTTTTTGTATACAATGTTAAAGAAAATGCAGATTACTTTGCAAAAACACTCAAATTGCATGAATTTTAATTCACCAAAGACCAAAACCTCCTTTATTTTAGTAGTCAGTTCAATCCAAGTAAAACCCAAATTTATTACCAAACCAACCTGGGCTATAATTAGCACAAACTCATCTGAGGGTTTAGTGAATCTAAAGTTGATGTCACACTTGGGTTTGACTAGGCTTGTAATAATGTCTATATAATCAATGCACCTTTATGTACAATCTAGATTCCATACATCATTACATAGGCACATTCCAATAAAAGATTTCATATCTCTTTTCCCCTCCAATCTTTAGACTGCGCCTTGTTTCTCTCCCTTGTAACTTCATTTCCATTCATCCCAATTTCATTTTAACACAACTCACATGCAAAATATTACAAATAAATTTCGACACTTAATTTTTCATATTACAAATCCTAACAAAATATACATTTTGCAGGTTCATTATTGCTTCTTCACGTCTTTGATGCCTCCCAACAAATTTCGATGCAACTTCAAATATGGAATGACAACCACAATGTTCTTCAGAATATTATATTTCTTCTCTAACCTCTTCCGTTACAATTTACTACTTGTATTTTCCAATTGAAACTTGAAAAACGATGTTTCAAGATGTAATACCATTTTGATAGTTTATGTCTTTACAACCAATTCATTATCAATGGGTTTTAACATATTTTAAAAAAAAATCAATTTATTTTAATGAACATAATACATTTTTTAAATATATCTTGATATTAATTAAATTTTTCATTTAAATAATGATTTCTTAAATAATCTTATCCAAATTGATATGGATACCCAGTTGTTGTTCACCTAGATTCATTTGTTTACCTTCACCTTCAAATAGGCAATCTTTATCCAGATACAAAGGTGTTTAAACAACTTCAATGGTTGTTTATGACTATTTTTATTCCATTTTATAGCCACTTTAACCCTCGAATAGGGTTTTAGGCATGGCTTCCTCAATTGAAACTCATTATCATCGACATGATCACCTAGATTCATTTGTTTACCTTCACCTTCAACTAGGAAATCTTTATCGAGATACAAAGGTGTTTAAACAACTTCAATCGCTATTTATGACTATTTTTATTCCATTTTATAGCCACTTTAACCCCTGAATAACATTTTAGGCATGGCTTCCTCAATTGAAATTCATTATCATCGACCCTTGCTTTCAAAAATGCCCATTCACATTTCAATATTCCTCCAACTATATGCCTTACGGCATTTCCTTTGCAACATTAGGTGCAATTGCTAGTTTATTTTAATCCAATAGAGGAGATTAAGTTAAAGAATATGCTTTGTCTAACAACGAAATTGAGTGCTCTTATTTGATGATCACAAATGTTATAAAATAACTTGAATCGATTTAATAAAGAAATTGATGTGATTTGGCCGGATTTGAAACCTGTGGAGGCAAATCAGTAGGCGATCAAATTGTGTTGTGGCTCAGCGGTCCATACCCTGCATATTGTTGTCATTTGCAATCATGTTTCAAATATCGTTAGTATAGTGGGACTTAGTTAGTTGCGACAAGAAGTAAAAGATATAAAAAAGTTATATCATTTTCATTTGCAATCATGTTTCAAATATCGTTATTATAGTGGGACCTGGTTAGTTGCGACCATAAGTAAAAGAGATAAAAAAATTATTATGGCCGACAAAGGTATGAGAGGTCTTTTTATACTCAATGGGAAATTCCTAAGTATTGATGATACTTCTACAACAGTAAAAGATATAAAAATAATATTATGGCAGAAAATCATTTTAGAGGTTGAAACCACCCTTCATGATGTCTACTCATTTTCACCAACCTCGTATGGTAAACAGGAGATGAGGCTTATTATGATATGACTCAACCTCCTAGATCACATTAAGAAAATGGAGTTGAGAACATGAAACTTTCTAAATTTCTTTAGGAGATATAGGATCTATAGGAGCTAAATAACCACTTTAGGTGTCCAAACCCTAAACTAACTTCCCCTTTAGTGAGCTAGATTCCCTGTCCCTTACATAACAAAGCAAGCCAGTGGATGTAACCCTCCAGTTGCATGGATAACCCTGCCTCCCAGCAACTGCAGTCTAGTTTTCCCAATTTTGAGCATTCGACCTCAGAATTTGAGCCATTTTTTTAGGGCTAGTGTTTAGACCTCTGCCTAGAACTTAATATATTTTTCTAGAATGATGAATGACACAAGGAAAAATCCATTAATATAAAGCTTAGTCAAGAACTTTACCTAAATAGGCCTCACCATGACATACATTTCATCGAACACATTGTGAACATGTAATCTATAGGTCATAAGTGCATATATGAACATAAAGGTCTCATACTCATCTGAAAATCATCAAGAAGATCTAATGTCCTCTCACAATATTTGCAATAACATATATTAGGTCATGCATTCAATAACCATTCATTTACCAATCAAAATATGTTAAGAGCCATTACTAGAATTTGTCATGAAACCATGCTTATAACATACATATAACAAGAATAATAACAATGATAGAACATCCATCATTGGCACATCATAACAAGTGGATTTACTCATAAAATACAAGATGAAAATAACCCTTATTAACATATGCAAAATAAAACCATGTCAGGGACTTCCACATACCAGTCGACCATAGATTAGGTTGAACGAGATATTTCTTTCACCCAATCACCTTCATGCCATATTCCAAGCATGAATGTGGGAGTCACAACAAAATAACAAGGGATTCCTTAGGCTTTATTATAATCCTGCCAAAACAGGTCAAGGGACTCCTAGGCTCGAAATAAACACCTACACAATGAGGCGTTACTACAATCTCGCCATTACTGGTTAAGGGATTCGTAGGCCCAAACAACAAACATACACTCCTTGTCTTTGCTACAATCCTATAAAATCCAGCCAAGGGTTCAATAGGCCCTAAACAAGATTGGATGATTTCGGATTTCCTCACCAATACTTTGAGGAATTTTCCCAGGTCCACCCTCAGGCTTTATCGTGATCCAAACATTACTTGTCAAGGGATTCCTAGGACCACAAAAATTTTCATGAGACCACCTCACCCGATTCCAAAACCATCAGGCCATCCAAATCTCAAAAAATGAAATAACCCCATCACGCCATGGATACCTAGAAATGGCAAGGCAAGGCTAAAAACACTGTCACACTTGGAAAAATCAATGCCAATGAAAACAAGAGAACCAAATATGCACATCCATTTACCATGCATGTCAAAACTAGTAAGGAAATCATACATGTAATAGGATACTTGCAAGTAATATAGTTTTAACTGCTTGATCCAACTTTTTGTTGCTTGATCCTTTCTTTATGTTGCTTCCTTGTCCTTCCTTTGCCTTCCTTCATCCAATGTTAGAGTTGTCCAAGAATTATCTAAGTGTGTAAGAGTATGAGAGAGATAATAGAAAGAGAGCTCCAAGCTAAAACTGAGGAAAGGTTGAACTGACAAAGGTTGTGCCCTGATCCTCATAAGCCTTTTTATCATTGAGGCCTCTATTTTTTTCAATTTCCTCCTCGCATGCAACTTGTGACTTTTCATCTTCCGATTCTCATATTTTCCATTATTTTCATAAATAAATACCAATTAATGTCTCTTTGCCTTTTCAATGCCTTTGAAAATTTCCCCTTTGCCATAATAAACCAAATGAACACCCACTAGGATTTTTTCCCAAAATTCCACTTGGAATACGTGTTGCATGACCTTGGTCTTATTTTTCCTTTATTAACTTTATTACATGAACTTTTAACTTAGGGCTGTTATAGACCTCTCCTCCATAGGAGAACACCGTCTTTAGTGTTCCATGGCACCTATCACCAAGAAGACTACTGAAAAGAAAAAAATATTGCCCATGGATATTTATAACCTAGCTCGATGTAGTATTTACAATGAACCTGCTGAAAAGAAAAACCAGCATGACAAACATAACAACATGACAACTATACCACTTATTGGTTATTCATAACACAACTTGTTGTGGTATTTACAATAAGAAATATACATACATATATACATATACATATACCAAAAATCCTTTCCCTCAACTCGAAAGAAATGAAGGATATGTAGCCTGCATCTGATCAGCCATCTCTGATGTAGCTTCATCAGGCCCGAAGTGCTTCCACTACACTTTAACTTGCTTGATTGCTTAGTTTCAGAGCATGAGTTGTTTCTGCTGCAAGATACATTAAGGCTTCTAATGGAATTATCGTTCTGGCTCTACCTACAATGTAGACCAATCAATCACATGATTAAAATCTTTCACATATATTTTAAGCAATGAGACATGGAAAACATCATGGTCTTTCATTGTCGGATGTAGTGCAAGTATGTAGGCCACTAGTTTAATCATCTCAAGGATCTCAAAAGGCCTACAATACTAAGGTGTCAACTACACACATGACCCAATCCTGAAGGAGCTCTTCTTGGGCATGATGCATAGGTACGCATGTTCCCCAACCTAAAAATCCTTATATTCCCTATGTTGATATGCATAAATCATATGTCTATCCTGTGTTGCATTTAGATTCTACTTTCTAACCTGCATTTCGTATTCCATCTCTGCCAACATGTCTAGTCCTATCAACACCTTGTTCGCTTAATCACTCCAAGTGATGGGATTATTACAACTCTGCTCATAAAGTGCCTCAAACGGACTCATACTTAGTGAATCCTGATACCTATTGTTGTAATCAAACTCTACTAGTGGAAGGTACTCCACCCGCCTCCGTCGTTGCTACATAACATACATCCTCAACATGTCCTATAGAATCCTCTCAACCCTCTCTATCTGTCCATTTATTTGCAGATGATAAGAAGTACTAAAGGACAATTTTGTACCCAAACTTGCAAATAACTCCTTCCAAAACTTGGAAGTGAACTTGGCATCTTTGTCTAATGCAATATTCTTAGGAATACCATGCAATGTCATTATCTCCCTAATGAATACTTGTGCTTCCTCAGTAGCTGAATAAGTATACTTAACTGCTATGAAGTGAGCTACCTTAGTCAACCTGTCAACCACAACCATGATGGAATATTGTTGTATAGATGTCCTAAACAAATGTGTGTTCAAATCCATGCAAAGGACCTCCCATTTCCAATCTAGAATTAGAATCAGTTGTAGTAAACCACCTGAATTCTTACACACTTCCTTTACCTATTGACAATCCAAGCACCTTGCAATGAACACAACTACCTCAATGTCTTTTGATACCCTTGATGACTTCAATATGACTTAACATGAAATTACCTCAAGATAATCTTCTTGAGTTCATTATTGTCTAGCACATATATCCTGTCCCTAAATCTCGCCGAAGCATATGTCGGGAAATGATCATCGACATCCTAATCACATGTACCTTGTTGATGTCACCTGTGCCTAATCTCCCTATACCTATAATCCTCATGTATGCTTATAAGACCTGATCCTGTAAATTTGTCCCATATGAGCTCATAGTTGTTATATGATTTACTTGACTCTTTTGTTAAGAGCATATGAAACCATGTTCTACTTTCCCTTAATGTACTTGATCTCGAAGTCAAACTCAATGATCATGGCCAACCAACTAGCTTTCTCGGGATTCAAATGAAGTTGGTAAAAGAAATATCTCAACCCACTATGATCACTCATCAACACAAACTCTCTACCAAGAAAATAGTGCCTCCACATCCTCAATGCATGAATGATTGTTGCTAATTGAAGATCACATGCCACATAATTATGTTCGTACTCATTCAATTTCCTCGATTCATAGCATACCACCTGTCCCTTTTACATCATAAACCCACCAAGTCTTCTCTTGAAAGCATCTCTACATACCACAAACTCTTTGTCGAAATCTACAATATTAAGAACTGGAGCACTTGTCAAAAACTGCTTCAACCGCTCAAAACTAGTTGCACATTCCTCTGTCCATTCAAGTTTCTTTCCTTTACTCTTCAATGATGTAATAGGATAGGAAACCCATGAGAATTTCCTTATGGATTATTTGTAGTAAAATTCTAACCCCATGAATGATCCAACCTCATCCACATTCATAAGAGTTTCCCATTCCATGATACCTTTGTATGAAAGAAACTATATTTAATAAGCTTGGCATACAATTGATTGTTTCTTAGAAATATCAATATTGTTTCTAAGTGTTCGACATGTTCTTCCTCATTCTTAGAATATATTAATATATCATAAATGAATACAATCACAAACCTGTCCAGATAAGGACACAACACATTATTCATCAAACACATGAAATTAGTAGGAGCATTAGCAAAATCAAAAGGAAGCACAACAAACTCATAATTCCCATACCTGGTCTAGAGAGAATTCTTGTAAATGTCCTCTTTTCTTATGTTTACTTGGTGATATCCCGATCTCAGGTCAATCTTCAAGAACAATGTTGCTCCCTTCAACTGGTCAAACAAGTCATCATTCCTCATAAGTGGACACCTTTTCTTGATTGTTACCTTTTTCAACTTCCTTTAATAACTACAAAAATTCAAATTATTATCCTTCTTCTTCAAAAACAACATGGGTGCACCCCATAACAAAACACTTGGCCTAATGTATCCCTTCTCAGGAATTACCTTCAACTACAATTTGAATTCCACTAGCTCTAGAGTGCTCATCCTGTATAATGCTATTGATGCTTGTACTACTCCTAGTACCAACTCAATAGAAAGGTCTACTTCCCTGTGAGGTAGTAACTTTGAAATATCTACTGGAAATACATCCTGAAACAAATACAGGACTATATACTATTTGAAAACTTATGCATCATCAACATGCTTACCTTTATCACCATAAATATTCACTACAAATAATACACACCCTTTCGTGTGACTACACTTTGCCTGCATAGTTGTAACCATTCCAATGAATGTTGCCTTCTTCTTACTCGGTAAGATTCTCTATTCTCCATTGTCATCTAACAATTCAATAGCATTCTCATAACAATCCACCTTAGTCCTGTAAAGATAAAACCAATCCATACCCAAAAGCATATTGTATGATCCCAATGGAAGTATATTCATATGCATTGATGTAGGCATACCATTCAACTCAAATGCACAATCTCTTACTGAATGATGAACTCTTTTCTTAATACATGTAGCCAAATTCATTAACAAATAATATGCACGCAATTATTTTCTAAAACCAAACTTATCCATCAGGTCAGGGTTAACATAACTATAATTAGATCTAGGGTCAATCAAAATAAAAAAAAGCTGTTCAAAACCTTACCGTCCATCTCGATAATAGATGCCAAGTGATCTACCTACATGTTATCCAATGTTGCATAGATCTGAGAAATGCTTTGTCCAACATACCCAACTACCTGTGCCTCCTAAGAGTTGTAGTTCTGAGGCCTACCAATTTGCTATGGCAAAAAAACCTTCTGGAGATGCTCCTTGCCACATATCCAACACTACAACTATCTCGTACTATCACCTATATTCTACTACTCTCCAAGTTGCGACCCATGTTCATTCTCAACTGCATTAAACTTCTTGTAAGGAAAACCATTCTCGTTCTCACCTGCATCCTGAGGCCTTTTATTCTTTTATGACCATGTACCTTTATTATTGTTAATCCCTTTCCAACCTTACTTAGACTCGATCTTATGTTTTCATTTCTCATAACAGTGCTTCAACTTCCCAATGTTTTCTTCAAGTGATCGAAGCTCATGATAGTCTGATGCCTAAATGCTAATGGCAATCCATTGAAAAATCTATGAACTTTGGCATTCTCATCCTTAAGATACGACATATACCTCAATAACTCCACGAGCTTAGTGGTGTACTCCTCATCTATCATCTATCCCATGTTTAGCTCATAGAAATCCTTTTCCTTACTATCATAGTACCTCTATGACACATACTTCTTCTTAAAAAATCTCTTGAATTCATGCCAACTCAAATCCTCTATCCTGATGTCTCTAACATGCTTCACATATTCCCACTATATGTATGCTTTCCCTTTGAGGCTAAAAATGTCTATCATGGATTTCATGTTCTTTATTTAATCATGTAGCTCAAAGAATTTTTTCATCCCAAGCAACCATTCCTCTGCATCTTCCATTTTATTCAACTATCCATCAAATGTAGGTGGCTTGGCTTTCTTGAACTCATCCAGAAAATATCCCCTATCACTCTTCTTGCAAGGATGATAGCAATTATGACCATTGTTGGGCTAATTTATTGACTAAATTAACACAAGTATTTAATTATCAATCCGGGTTTGTAAAACTTGGAGGCAAATCCACTGTATATGGACATCAGATATAATCAAGTTTAGAAGACAAAATTTGAAGATTTAAAGAAATGCATATTACAAATATAAACCTATTTTAACAATTTCTAATTCACTTATGTAATATATGAGGGAAGAGGCTCCTAACTTAGGAGAACTAGGTTGTTCTTCCCTACAATACTACATTCATGAAGATAAATCTAAGAGCACTAATTAACAATGGTTTATGATGCAGAAGATGTAGAAGAAGATGCTCCTAACTAAGGAGGTCCATATTGTCCCTCTTCACAATCCTACTATATCACAATCACCATTGCTTCAAACCAGAAATGCATAAATAACTTCAAATAAGAAAAGGAGAATGAAATTCAGTTTTAGTTCAAGATCAAATAGAAGGAGAATTTAACTTAAATTCTTGTGTGTCCCTTCATATGTAGATTAGAATTAAACCAATATTCATTCAGCAATCATCACACATCTAAATACATTTGAAACAAAAACTAGTCTATGAAAACTATGAAAATTAAACCAAGAAGTGTACTTAGCTTGGTGTGGGGGCCCTCCACCCTTGCCTTGCACACTTGAAGAAATCTCAGCTACAACAACTTTAGTAGATCAACCAAGGATGAACAACAAATTGGAATGAAACAAATTCTTCAATTTAGCTCCCAACTCAAATTATACAGAAGTTACATACAAATTCCATTACAAAAGCCATCAAAGTCTTGGCTTTAAATAGAGGTTTAATGAAACAAACTGATCTATATTATCTCTAACACTCATAACTACTCATATCCACCTATCTAAGTCGAACTCATC
>APFE030134812.1:46109-60599 GCA_000404065.3 Pinus taeda
TTTAGTTCAAGATCAAATAGAAGGAGAATTTAACTTAAATTACTTTGTGTCCCTTCATATGTAGATTAGAATTAAACCCATATTCATTCAGCAATCATCACACATCTAAATACATTTGAAACAAAAATTAGTCTATGAAAACTATGAAAATTGAACCAAGAAGTGTACTTAGCTTGGTGTGGGGGCCCTCCACCCTTGCCTTGCACACTTGAAGAAATCTCAGCTACAACAACTTTAGTAAATCAACCAAGCATGAACAACAAATTGAAATGAAACAGGTTCTTCAAATTAGCTTCCAACTCTAATTATACAAAAGTTACATACAAATTCATTACAAAAGCCATCAAGGTCTTGGCTTTAAATACATGTTTAATGAAACAAACTGATCTATATTATATCTAACACTCATATCTACTCATATCCACCTATCTAAGTCGAACTCATCCAATTCATCCCAAGAAATATGGTCAATCCCATAAAATCTCAAAACTGCCCTATTTCCTAGGGATTTTTTGGTGACTAGTCATGTTTGACCAGCCTTGACCGGGCCTAATAAAGCTTGTTCTGGCCGAACCAAGTGGATTTAGCTTAGTCCTAGTTCCCAAGCTGTCCATCAATGCATCAAAATCGAGCCCAAGTGTCCTGCAAATAGGTCATCCACATAGCTATTACGGGAATTTCTGATTTAGTCCAAAATTGCACTTGAAACTCAATTTTCATAAAAACTTCTAGAAATTGCAAAATTAAAATTAAACACCTGAATATGCATAAAATACATCAAAATAAGATGGATGTGATGGAAAATGGATGGAAAATATAAGGATTAAGTAGGTTTCCCTAAGCAAAAATAGACCAAAACTGAGGCCCAACAACCATGATACCTATCTGAAACAGAACTAGAGTAGAACCCATGTCCACTGCCTCTCCTATTAGGTGTATCCAAGAAGATGTCATCTTTAAATGTGTCATCTCTATCTAGCCTATGCCCACATGTGACCTGGTACCATATGCCCCATTTGTCCTGTCCTCTCGTCCATAACTAATTCATGGTTTTCCATGTCTCTGCAATTATGGAAAACTCTGAAGAATAACTGTACAGACCTATGTTTGTTTCTCCTGTGCCCTGTCAAGTATTTCTAGTGACTAAATATTTTTCTCATTATCTACTTTGAAACTTCTTATCTCTTCCTCCAAACATATCAAAGTGTCTGCTATGTCTGGAGAGTACTCAACTATTGGTTGTTCATCTGATCCATAAGGGGAGTCTCGTCAACTACAATCCACCATTTTCTTAGCCATATTTGATCCTCTTATTCACACAATTATAGCATGTCAGCTAAACCAAGTATAAACATAATCAACATACCTCAGTGAAGCTCAAGCGAGGCTATCTCATATGCAAAATCAATCCACATTAGCACAATATGTTTGTTATCATAATCACATCAATATATTGACCTCATGCACAACAACCATAACCATGAAACTGGATGCATAAAAAGCACAAATATAGTGACATGCATCATAACAAACACATTATGCCCATCTAGTCCAACCATTGAACCATTCTTTGATACCAATATGGTATCAGACATCACCCAAAGAAAACATAACCTACACTGATACCACTATGAAACCACCCCTCCCATATCCACCCACTTTCAGTGGTATGTCAAGGTCAACATGAGCTAAGGGATAGTATAATATGACTTAACCTCCTAGATCACATTAAGGAAATGGCTTCAATAAGATGAAACCTTACTAACTTTCCTCAAAAGCTACATGAACCAAGGGAGCTAAAAAACCACTCCAGGTGCCCAAATCTTGAGTTAAATTTCCTTTTAGTGATTTGGACTACTAGTCACCTACATAACAAGGCATGCTTGTGGTTGCGGCCCTCCAGCCACATCGAGAACCCTGCCTACCAATGACTGCAATCTATATTTTCCAGTTCTAAGCAAGCAACCTTAGAATCTGATCCACTTTTTCAAGGCTAGTGTCCAAAAGATGAATGACAAAAGGACAAGTAAATTAATATAAAAATTAGTCAAGAAATTGACCTAGCTAGGCCTAAGCATGATAGTCATTTTTTTAAACACGTTGTGAACATCTAATCTACATGTCATAAATGAATATCTGAACATAGGGATCTCACATTTATATGGAAATCATCTAGAAGGTCTGATGCTCTCTCAAAATAGTTGCAATAACATCTATTAGGTCATGCATTCAATAACCATTCATGTACAAATCAAAACATGTTAAGTTGCATAACTATAATATGTCATGAAACCATGCTTATAACCAACATAAAACCAAAATAATACCAATGATAGAAAAACCATCAAAGCCACAACATAACAAGTACATTTACTCATAAAATACAAGAGGAAAATAGCTCTTACTAACATATTTGAAATCCAACCAAGTCAAGGACTTCCACATACAACCCAACCATAGATTGGGCTGGACCAAATATCGTTTAGCCAATCGCCCATGTACCATATTCCAAGCAAGAATGTGGGATTCACAAGAAAACAAGCAGGGATTCCTTAGGCTTTTTCTCGATCCCTCCAAAGCCAGTTAAGGGACTCCCAATCCCAAAACAAGCATGTACATAACCAGCCTTTACTGCAATCCCACCATTACTATTCATGGGATTCCAAGGGCTAAACAACAAACATACACTACCAAGATTTAATTCAAGCCCACCAAAACCGGTCAAGGGATCACTAGGCCCTAAACAAGCTTAGATGCCTCCAGATTTCTTCAGCAATACCTTGAGGAATTTTCCCATCTCTACCCTCAGGAATTACCACAATCCCTCCCTTACTGATTAAGGGATTCCTAGGACCTCATGATTTTTCCTAAGACCACCTTACCTGGTTCTAAAACCATTTGACAATCCAAAGCTCAACCAACGAAAGAACCTCATCACACCATGGTTATCCTAAAATGGAAAGGAAACAATGAAAACATTGTCACACCTGGAAAAACCCATGCAAATGAGAGGAATAGAAACAAATACACACATGCATGTATCATGGATGCCAAAAATAATAAATAAATCATACGTGCAACTTGATACCTACAAGAAATCCCACTGTAGTCTCTTGATCCAACTTTTCCTTGCTTGATCCTTACCCTTTTTCTTCTTCCTTTTCCTTCCTTTGTCTTACTTCCTCCAATGCTAGAGTGCTCCAAGAATTTTCTAAGTGTGCAAGAGTATGAGAGAGAGAATAGAGAGAGAGAGATCTAAGCTAAAACTGACAAAATCTATGAACTGGCCCTTAGAATATTTTTATCATTGAGGCCTTTGGTTTCTTCAATTTCCTCTATTTTCCCTTCAATTTCCTCCTCATGTGCAACCTATGACCTTTCACCTTATTTTTCTCTAATTTTCCATTATTTTCATAAATAAAATACCAATTACATCTCTTTTCCTTTTCAATGAGTTTGTCAATTTCCCCTTAGCCCTAATAAATGAAATGAACACCCACTAGGATGTTTTTCCCAACATTTTGAATGGAATATGTGTCCCACGACCTTGATCTTATTTTTCCTTTATCAAATTTATTACATGAAATTTTAACTTGAGGTTGTTATAGAAGTATTTGTATAGTTGATGGGAAACTCCTAAGTGTCGATAATACTAGCTACAAGTAGACGTTAGTAGAGACATTGCAAGAAATCTTTTTATTTCAAAGCAAGTGCCTTTTATAATGCTACCATTAAAAGAAACTAGTCAAAAATATACAAGTAGCTACGGGAATCCCTTCTTTCAAGGATATGTAGAGCTAAAAAGCAGAAGTCTTGGATCCTATTTTAGGAGAGATCACGAGATATAAAATTTTGAGAATGCCACCTCCATTTTATTGAGCTACAAGGCTAATTAAATAGCTATTTCGAAATACCTCTCATTTATCAGCATTACGTACTTACATATTTGAATAAGGAATCAATCCACACTAATGAACTCATACTATGTTAATTCAAAGCATACCAATGAACTCATAACATGTTACTTCTAAAACTAATTGTTTGAAGAACATATCAAAAATCCATTTATTTTTATGATAATATCTAAGCATTCTTAGTAGTTATGGAACACCTAATGCACTACAAGGCATATTACCATTTTCTATAAAGCATAAAAGTAAAATATATCATAATGTGACTTTTTCATCAGAGTACAATGGATACAATTAAGAACTCGACAATGTTTCCTTGACCTAAATCTGGAGGAACTAGTGATAATTGTAGATTGTTTAAACCTTACGCTTCCATATGGCTATAATTGAAGCTAAAATGAAGAAACTTTAGTAGGTCTACTAATACAATTAAATGAAATGATTTCAATTTTGTTAAAGATCTATGCTTTTTGCAGATGAAACCAATTTAGAGACTATTATACCCATGATTTTTGCATTGTTGATAGTGAGTGCAATACAATGTTCATGATAACCACAGAGTGAAGTACCCTTTCAAAGAACTTATGATCTCTCCTTCTATGGGAATTTTATTAAATAATGAAATGAAAGACTTATCCACACCTACAAACATCTCAACAAACATCCTTCTTCCCTCTCCAGTAAATTTCATTATACCCATAGTTGTATCATCTCTATCAAAGTATACATATATGGACGTGCCTCCTTCCTAAAATATGACAACCTCATTATGTGTTGGGCAGAGGCGTGGAATTTCATGTAGCCAAGAACCTTCTCCACCATTTCCTTTTGTCATAATACAATTTCATGAACAAATCCTCCAAGTTAGGCTTCATCTCAAAATTACACTTTTGTTTGTCCATGTTGATCCATTGTTGTGAAGTATATATTTTCTTCAAACAAAAATTTAATTGTACATAAACCTAAATAAAGGCCTTAAATTAGGGATCATAAGCACAACATTTTAATATTACTTGAAATTCATGGGAGAAAATTCACAAAAGAACACTCTCATTTTTGTAGCATTGACATTTTGATCTATCTAATTCACTGATGTTGTCACCCCTTTTCTAAGGTAACCAATGGATCCAATCGAAGGTGAATATAATGGCCTTCTTGAAAGACGATTTCGATGTTACAAACATTCTATTAGTTGAGTTGTTAATCTTTAGATACTCCAAGAAATCTCCAATCTATGAATGAAAGAAGGAAATTCAAAATTGATCGTGTTTTTTTTTGTATATTAAAGAAAAACAGAGAGATAATATATTCTGGCATAGATCATAATAAATCACATGGTACAAGTCGATGGATACTTATCTTTATTAGAGAGGAATGGAAAAGGATTAACATTCCAAGACAATAAATGGTTTTATTTGTTGGAAAGAAAATACTAGGGGGTGAATCGGTATTTTAAACACACTTCAATTTTTCAATTTTGTATTTTGGTTTATTTACACTACTTTCATTCAGGAAACCAAAGTATGTCCATGAATGTGATTAAAACAAACCGTGCATATCTAGATAATTTATTTCTTTAACTTTTCAACTTTAAGAAACGTATTACGTCATTATTTATTGATTAAGAAACATGTAAAGAGAAAATATATCATCGTCACACAAGAAACATAAGAACACCATGATTTTTAGGTGGAAACCCAATGTAGGAGAAAACAACTATTGTTGCTATCTCTATCTTATTTCTTATGATATAAAGAAATGATATTACATTTACACTGATGCGAGCTCTTGTTAGTATGCAGGCAGCCACCTCCAAAAAGCTACAACTTTCTCTCATTTTCCAGCACTCACTAGAAGAGAGCTCAAACCCTTAATCTCCTTTACTAGATCCTATCGATAGGGAGCTCCTACCCCCTTTCTGAAGGATGCTACCCTTAGCTACTTGACAGTTAATTTTCAGAATATTTCAAACTTGATCCACTTTTCAAACAATCATCACACAACTTGTTGGCCACTTTTCATCAAATTTTCAAACTGGACCCATATAAATCATAAACCCAGTCAAACTGAAGTATTGAATTTGAGATATTGTCACACTACAAATCAGCTGAAATCAAAGGGAAAAACATTGAATGCAAAACCCAACCATAAATAAGAAATATCAAATTTTGTACATGACTTTAATGAATAAGGATCCCATGTATATGTAGTTTCTCTGTGTCATATCTCTATATAGATCTCAACTCACTTACGACTAATTTTGAATCATTGTATTACTAAATCAACCATTGAATCATGTATTGAAACAATCATAGATGATTGACCCAATTACATATCATCACATTGTCGCATCAACACTAATCAACATTATATTTCATGATCAACTCAACCCAGTCAATACTATCGCATATAAAGTATTATGATAGATACATGACCAACACACAACAATAATCAAAACAAAACTGATCAAGGAAACCATCATTAGGTCAGACTGCAAACCTTATAATGTATATGTGACTTTCTTGAAGTAGATCTACGTATGTACATGCTTACCATTAATAATGCCTGCATACATATCTGCACATACTGAAGATTATTTCGTGGAATATATACACGACCCTTCAGAGGTGGATCTGCATATGTACACAAGTATGGTCAAACATACCTATATATATTTTTGAAAATTTTCACTGCAAACACAATTTCACCTTCCGTAACCTTGAAATTTAATGCTACAAACTTCTGAATAAATTGTTTAGATCATAACATCAAAGTTCCTTGAATATTAGACACTTATAGTAAGTAAATCAATTAAGCATACATGTCAACACATGTTAGATATCTCTGATCTGAGTCTTCTCCTTGGTCCTTGGTGCACACCTGTTTCAAATCAAATCATTCAAAGATAATACAATACTTGCACACACCCAACACCTTGATCTCCATATTTGTTGGGCTCCAATTTTGTCATATTTCCTTCTATATAAATAAACTCATCATTACACCTTCTCCCTTCATTTCATCAATAATATATCCCTAAATACACCATAAACCTCCATTAGCTTTTATTATTCATCCTATGTGGTTAATCCATAATTTTCCATATTTTTAGTGATTAAAACAATGATCATACAATAGTTATGATGATGATGGTTTAATTATATGTTTCTATGTCCAAGAAACATGTTCCTACAGTTAGTTCAATACTCCAACTCATATGTTACCTATTTTTGTGCTCATCCAGTACTAAACTGTGCTCATGTGGTATTGAATTAAAGTCGAAATTTTGGAAGTTTCCAAAAGCAAATCAGGGACATGGGTTTTGTCAAGAACGACATCGACATGTGAAAGAATGAGTCTGAATTACCCATATCACACGTGTGTACATCCAGCTCAGGGGTAATATTTATGCAAAAAAATTAGTAAAAATCTCAAACTTCCAACTTGTGCCTCGATTTGTGTGCAAATGCAAAAATATCTTTCCAAATGGTCAAATGGGTTTTGAGAAAACATATCCAAGTATAAATCCCAAAATAGTTTCTAAACATTAGCAAAGGATAGAGACATATCGAAGGGTCTTTGACCCAAATTTGTAATTTCTTCATAAAAGCCAAGATTTTTGAGATTTCATTCTAAAATTTGTAAAATTGGTTTTAACAAAAATCTGAGTTGGGGGAATTCGGTTTTATCCATTCCTCTAGGGATTTAATGTATAAATAAGCCTCATGGGGATATCATAAGGCAAAAGTTTTGTCATTATGATCATTCTTTTGTAATGGAGAAGGAAGAGAGTTATGATTCCGTTGTTGTAATTAGAGCTTAGTTTTAACTATATGGAAGATGTTTGATTCCAAATTTGTGGTGCATCCTTCGAGTTCATTTGAAGTGTCTCTAGTAGAAATTTCTAGCTTGGGAGGGCCCTCAAGATTGGTAATTTGCTTCTCATTATATTTTTAATTTAAATTTATTATTCTCGATTTGCGTGCATCTAGTATCATAGATTTCTTTGCAAACACTATATCTTGGGTTGTATGTTAGAATTATTTTTTTCTATCTTGAATAAGAGGAAAGGTTAAGATAAGAGATCTCACCATTCACGTGCATGTTTATTAAGTGAAGAATCTTGTTATATCTAACATTTCATGCAGTTTGTTTTATTTAGTTTAATTTGGCTTTCTCATAGCTTAGCTAAACATGACATGAATCCATTGAAGGACATAAAAAATGAAGTAAGATACTCACGATTCATCACACATGAAAGGCTATGATATGATTCTTTATAGCACAAGTTATTTCTGTCTCCCAAAGATGAATCCTTAGTGGTAATTTCCTGCAGTTCTTTTTACTTTGATCATATTGTCATTGACTTTAGGTTAGGCTCGACTAGGCTCCAATCCTACATTTCTTTTTCTTGCACCTCTAAGTCTACAACTCCCTGGTTGACAATTTAACATTGGGAATTAATAGTGTAAATATTTAGCTCGACAATATCTTTATATAGTATTTTCTTTTGCCAATACCTTAGGTATATACCTTGGTTATGTTGTAAGTATTCTCTGACGGGATAAAATATTTGTTTTCACTCTAAATGCTATGGTACAATACCATGGTAATGACCCCTACTATCCAAAATACCATGGTAGGGATTCTATACGTGACTTTTACTCATATGATCTACGTATGTACGTGACCCTGCTTCTTAGGACACACGTATACTTTCTCAACAAGCACCTTTATCAATCATTTGTCTCTGATCTATTGTTTCCCTATTCATATTACTTGTCACATCTATACTATCCTACATAATCATTTTGTTACCATAATGATGACACCTTTATTAAGTAGGTTTCCATCAAGGACAACACATTAGTCATAATTCCAACAATGTACCACTTTGGACTTGATGGAAACCACTTTGGTGTTTGGTCACCACCTCTATTCACCTAAAAACACACATGCAAAGATGAAAGATTTTAACTAAGCATTCTGATTTGAACACCAAGCTTCTCTCCCCATTTGACATCAAGGTCAAAGGGTTGACTAGAGTTGTATGAAAGCTTCTATACCAATGATCATTGTAGGAAACCTACATGTTGAGCATGCTCAAGTTGAGCATATGTTGAACCCTCTGAAGATATACAAGATTTGATGACTCAACAAAATATGACCTTGCTGATGAATAATGACTCTATGATTACATCATTTACCTAGCACCATGGGGTTACATATTTGTCTCAACATTACATCAATGTCCTAACATAATGGGATTACATATATGAATGACTTGACCCCAATAGTCCATGTTAGATTTTTACAATTATTTATGAGCTTTACATCAAGAGACACATACGATACCAAAGAGAATAAACTCATCCATGAGGTACCAAGAACATAGCCACTATCATTCTCCATATGGGGATATGTATCATAAACCTTTGATAGTAGCAACATGTAAATTTCCAACAGTAATAGAAGTACGCAGGCATGAGTAAAGAGATGCAAAAAGACATGTTTATGGAACCATGAAGCCAACAAGGATATTTAGAGTTATAATAGATGCTCCCCCTGAACCAACAAACTACAACAATCCTTATTAGGAATAGAAGACGATAGTGATGAATGTATATAGGAGCCCCCCGGATCTATGCCAATTTTACTAATAACTAAGATGTATACGCAATTTTCTAACTCAGAACCCATGTATATACGTTTATTTTCCTTCACTTCATCCACATAGGAAAACTAAACTGAAATTAATTACAGCCACAACCCCACCTAAACATGAAATACCTATCAGAATAGTTAACATTGTGATGAAACAAGGATCATTCCGAATTCTTGTCTGAGATACTCAAAGGAGTCATGTGGAAGTGGCTTTGTAAATATATTTACAACTTTCACCTTTGAAGGAACATATTCCAGTTTGACCTTTTGTTCAAGCACCTACTCTCTTAGAAAATGATATTTGATTGGAATATGATTGTTTTTTTTGTGCATGACAAGATTTTTAGAGATACTTATGGCACCAGTGTTGTCACAAAGAATAGGTACTTGGAAAGAACAAGTGATTTGAATGTCTTGCAATGTTTGCGTCATCCATATAAGTTGAGTACAACAAGTTGTAGCAGCAACATACTCTGCCTCAACAATAGATAAAGTGTTGGATCTTTGTTTCTTGCTGAACCAAGATACCAAGCAGGTCCGAAATAAAAAACTCCTCCACTGGTACTCTTGCGATCATCAATATTTCTCACCCAATCTGTGTTTGTGTAATAATGAAGTGTAATGTATGCACTTTTTGGATACCATAGACCAAGATATTGAGTTCCTTGTAGATACTTGAATATTCGCTTGAAATCATCCAACAATCCCAACTGAATGCATAATATCTAGTCTTGTGCCTATGAGGTAGAGTAAGCTTTCAATCATAGATATGTATTCTAGTTTATTTTCCGAAGGAGAATCATCATTTTGACTGAGATTGCATCATGTTACCATTGGTGTGCATACAGACTTGCATTCTTCCATTCCATACTTGATCTACCTGGTTTGAGAAAGAAATATATCATTCTTAATTTATTGAACTTGAAGACCAAGAAAATATGTTAGTTCACCAAGTAAAGACATATCAAATTCTTGTTGCATAATTGAAGAAAATTATTTACTCGTAGATTCTACATTACTTCTAAATATGATGTCATCTACATAAATAACAACTATAAAAAGTTTGTCTGTATCAAATGTTATGTATAATTTTTCATTTGCAGTCCCTTTTGTGAAGGATTGTTGTTGAAGATACCTATCAAGAAGATAATACCATGCACTAGGGGCTTGTTTTAACCCATACAGAGCCTTCATAAGTTTTCAAACAAGATTTTTATAATTTCCAATAATGAAGCCTTCAAGTTGTTCAATATAAACCTCTTCTTCTGGATCCCCATTCCAAAATGCAGATTTAACATGCATTTGATATACTTTAAATTTATGAAAGCTTGAAAATACAAGAAGCATTCTTATGGCCTCGAGTCTAGCTAGAGGAGAATTTTTTTCCTCAAACTCTATCCCTTCCTATTGAGCACAACCTTTGCATAAAGGTCTTGCTTTATTTCTAATTCTTCTCCATTTTCATTCAATTTGTTTTTGAACACCCATTTTGTCCCCATAACATTTTTATTATGAGGCCTTGGTACTAATTCCCATGTATGGTTATTTTATATTTGATCAAGTTCTTCATTCATATCCTTAACCCAACATTCATCTCGGATTGCTTGATTCACATTTTGAATTCCATTGTGGATAGTAAGGCTAAGTAACTAGAAGTTCTAACAAAATTTCTTCTAGTTTTCACTTCGGCTTCCTATTCACCTATAATTTGAGATTCAGGATGATTTTTTTTAGAATACCTTGAAGGGGTGTTTTCAAATGTATATGTATTCTAATTTTCTTCTTTTGATGCTTCATTATTTCCTTCTCTTACATTCTTTTGGCTTGTAGTAGGAACAAGTTTGTCATCTGTTGGTGTTTCTCATTTGGTACTTGCCGATGCTTCATCAATATCAACATCAATGGATTCAAAAATATTTTGAGGCCTTTTATTATAAAATTTATATCATTTGCTTCTAGAAGAGTATCCAAGGATGATTTGTTTGTCATCTCTAGATTCAAATATTCCAAGATTATCATCATCTTTCTTTATGTAACATTTTCTTCCAAAAATTCTAAAATGTTTGACAATTGGAGGCTTACCAAACCATAGTTCATAAGGAGTTTTATCATTATTTACTTGAGCATGTGCTTTGTTAAGTATATTCACGGTTGTATGTGTTTCTTCCCCCCCATAAGGTATGAGGTGTCCCTGATTTGTCAAACATGGCAGGTGCCATTTGCTGGATTGTTTTGTTCATTCTTTTTGCCACTCCATTTTGTTGATGAGTTTTAGCTATAGAAAATTGTCTTTTGAACACATGTTGTTCAACAAAATTGAAAAAATCATTTGATATAAAATCTCCTCCTCTATCATATCTAAGACATTTGATTTTCAAATCTAACTCTTTTCTATTACAACCTTGAATACTTTAAATTTATAACATTTGTCATATTTATGTATTATTAAGCCAATCCAGCATATTCTTGTAAAATCACCAATGAATAATATGAAGTATTATTCACCATGAGGAGACTTATTTCTCATAGGACCACATAAAACAATATGAATAAGTTTTAGTGGCTTACTTGAAATACCTTCTTTAGCATTAAACTCAAATTTGGTTTTCTTACCTTATTGATATGATTTGCGGATGTTATTTTCAAGTACAAAGATTTTGGGTAAATCACAAACTATTCCCATTCTTCTTGATTTGAACAATTGAGAAAAACTAAGATGTCACAACCTTTGGTGCCAATGCCAAATTTCTTCATATTTTCTTAAGTAACAATGCTCGTGGCCCCCTTCCATGACATAAACATTTCTTGGAGTTCTTGTTCTCGTTGTTATGATCTTACCTGTATTCATATTTCATACCACACAATTCTTTGATGTGAAAACCACCTCATGTCCTTCGTCACACATTTGACTTACACTTAACAAGTTATGTCTTAATCCATCAACAAATAAAACATTTTCTTCCTTTACCCTTTTCTTTAACAATATAGTTCCTTTCCCTTTAATAGCAGCAGGTGAGCTATTACCAAAAGTTACTTTCTTTTCTTTCTTCATTTCATTAAGAGAAGTTAACTTATATTTTTCACCTATCAAATTCTTAGGACATCCATTATCAATGTACCATATATTTTCTCGATCTACTGCATACAAGGCTAGCCCACAATTTTGAGTATCTATAAATTTTTTTTTCATGCCTTAGGGGATATTTCCTTCTATTCCTGTTGATAAGATGGTCCCATTCTGCTTCTGCATTCAATTTATTTATGACCAAATTTAATGCAAAAGGAACATTCAGTTTCATCTTAAGAGATGAGAAAAAATTATAAGAATATTTCTTTTCCTTGATCTCATTCTTTTATTTTCTTGCTTCTCTAGTTATAATAGTTTTATAAACAACACATTGAGCATCTTTGTGACGAAAATTGTGACATGTGAAGCAATGACTATTGAATTAGGAATACCTAGAAGAATAGTACCTTATTGGGTAGCTTTCCCTTTTATTTTGGTAATGTTGTCTTTGTTGATAACTATTTGATCCTTCATTCTTCTTATGATTCTGATGATTGCTTCATTTTATGGAATTAACGTAGCTTCATGTACCCATTCAAAAGATTTCATAATTTTTGATGATTCACCATTTGAATTGTATCCAAGAACTTTGTACATTGATGATTTCTTCTAAAATATCAGATCCTTTAACAAACTTTAAATTTTGAGAATTTTTTTTCAATTACCTTTCTTAGACCCACTACTCCAAGTTCTAAACAGATTTTTACCTAAGTTATTTATTCAACAAAATTGTTTTCCTTGTACATATAAATTTGTTTTCTTGATTTTTGCTTATAACCCTGATTCTATCAATTTCATTTAGAGAATCCAAAAATACATCATCAAATCCATCTACACATTGGTATATAAATTCCATAAGTAACTCATAATCTTGATTAGATTCATTATCCTAATTATTATAAGAATATTCAGTATCTTCATGAGTGTAGAAACATTTCTTATTATCAAACCTTCATTTAACAATCCCTTTTGGAAAATTCTTACCTTTCTCATGATTTTCTTTATAAGGACATTTAGCAACATAATGACAAACCCTTCCACAAGAAAAACATTTGAAGGGAAACTTACCTCTAAACTTTCCATTTCCTACCTGAAGTTTCTTCATAAAATTTGCTTCTTCTTCATCTGAAATGTAGGTTGTTTCTTTACACTCTTATTTGTCCTTTCCTTTATATGTAGCTTTGAATGTTTCTTATCTGATATCTGATAGACCCTATTTTCTCATTTTGTAAGTTGTTAGAATCCCATGGAACTGTTCAATAGTGAGATTCTTCAATCTTGCATTTATTCAATGGTAGAGACTTTGGAATCGAACTTTGAGATTAGAGATATTATAATTTTCTCAAAAATGGTAGAATATTTTATTTCATGAGCAATATTTCTCATTGAGTTTATGATATTGTCTACTCTAAGAAAAAATCTTGCAATACTTTCATTATCATGCATTCTAAGAGTCTCAGATTGAATTCTAAACGTTTGAAGTTTAGAGCTCTTTACCCTAATGTCACCTTCATAACTTTGGATGAGCTTATCCCACATTCCCTTTATGGTGTTCGGTTGCATGAATTTCATGAATTCAGACTTGCTCATACTTCCCAAGATGGCATTTACACCATTTACATTGGTTACACATTTTTTTCTTGCCTATAGTATCTATGAGAATGGTGGTTGGATATTGATATCCTCTTTCAACAATTTTCCATACACCATCTCTAAGTGCCTGCAAATATGCTCCCATTCTAACTTTTCAAAATACAAAGTTAGTTCCACTAAACAAAGGTATTCTAATAGAAGATACTCCCTCTTCACTGGTCATCTTGATGGATCTCACTTTAGGTAGTCAAGCTC
>APFE030134812.1:68379-80507 GCA_000404065.3 Pinus taeda
ATTTAATAATATATAACCTAAAATCTATATTGATATTAATATCTATAAAACTAAAATATATAATAGAATTAATATCTATAAAACCTAACCTCTTATCTAAAATCTATATCTATATAAATATTAATAAAACCTAAATTAAAATCTATATTAAAATCTAACCTATATTTAAAACCATATTAATGACTAACCATAATATAAAAAGGAAAAGGAGGAAAAACTGACCTGCTTGACAACTTACCTGAGGTTGGGTTGACGTTTCTTGATTTCACTGATCAGGGGCAGCCAGCTTCCGCTAATCTCCAAACCGCTGTCTCTATTCAGATTACAAGGATGCTTCAAGATTTCGAGGGCTTCTCTGATTTTTCGTCTCTGATGCTGCTCTTCTCTTGCGATAATTGATGCGTTTTCTAAGCAGATGTGGTGTTTAGTCTTCGAGGAGTGCTCTGCCAAGGCTGAGGTACGAGATCTTCCATTCCTGATGTCAGCGCCATGTTCTTTCAGTCTTGTCTGGAGCGACCAGTTTCGCCTATGTAGCTTTTCCCACACGAACAGTCTATCTTATAGACTCCTTTAAGCTGCTGCTTGTCAATATCATCCTTAACAGATTTTAAACTTTGCCTGATGGTACCTGGAGCTGAGAATTGAGTTATAATGTTTTTCTTTCTTAGGATTTTTGCCATTTTATCTGTGACTCCCTGGATGTAAGGTAGAAAAACCTTGCCACCTTGAGGTTGATCCTGCTCTTTAGGTTTGGGAGATTACAACCTCATTTCAGCTTTCTTTATGGTTTTTTTAATCTCATGATCCTTGTAGCCTATGTTTTTGAAAGTTGAAACTAAATGCCTCTTCTCTTCGTTTATATGCTCTGAGTCAGAAATTCGGAGGGCTCTGATGGCAAGAGTGTTCAGAACGCCAAGCTTTTGGGCTGGGTGATGGTGGGAATCCGCATGAAGGTAGCTCTCTGTGTGAGTGGACTTCCTGAAAACCTTATGGCCCAGAGAGCCATCCTCTTTTCTGATGATAAGAATGTCCAAGAAATGAATGCTCAAATTTTCTTCAAGCTCCATGGTGAATTTTATATCAGGGGAGATGGAGTTAAGGTGATTGAAAAACCTGTCAAGATTTTCTCTACCATGGGTCCATTTTATATTGGTGTCATCGACAAAACGCTTCCACCAAGCTGGTTTTAAAGGATGAGAATCCAGGGCCTTCTTCGCAAAATATTCCATGTATAAGTTGGCCACAATTGGCGAGAGGGGAGATCCCATTGCTACACCAGATGTCTGTTCATAGAATGTTCCTTGGAATGTGAATACAGTTGACCTTAAGCAGACTTCAACCAGTTTTGCAGTCTCTGGATCAGTGACACCTTTTATAACCTGAATGGCTTCATCAAGAGGAATCTTCGTGAATAAGGAAACCACATCAAAGCTCACAAGGATGTCATCCTTTTCCATTCTTTCATTTTTAATAAGATTCACAAAGTCGTGCGAGTCTTTAATCAAGGATTCCGTTTTTCCAACTAGGGGCTTTAGAATCTTGGCGACATATTTAGCGAGCTCATAGGTTGGGGAGCCAATAGTATTAACTATTGGTCTAAGGGGGACCCCCTCCTTATGGATCTTGGGTAATCCATAGATTCTAGGGATGGTTTCACAAGAGGGGGTTAATTTCTTCTTCAGTTTTTCGTCAAGGCTGGAATCTGAGATAATCTTTTTTACATCCTTCATAATTTTGGCCATGGGATTACTGTCCAGCTTCTTATAACTGCCACAATTTAGGTGATCATTTATTTTCTTAACATAGTCTTCTTTATCAAGGATAACCGCTGCTCCTCCTTTGTCTGCTTTAAGGACAACTATCTTGTCATTATTTCGTAGGGTTCTGAAAGCCTTTTGCTCTTCCTTACTCAGGTTGCTTTTGGGCGCCTTGGCTTTTCTCATGATGAGAGAAAACTCTTGCCTTAATGCTTCTTTGTCTTCAAGAGGGAGGTTGCTAATCCCATCTTCAATGCTACAAATCATATTTTCAATGGGGAGGCTTTTATGGGCCATTGCAAACCCGATCCCCTTGCTGAGAACATTAACGACTACCTGGTCAAGAACCTTGGAAGACAGGTTAACTACTTTTCTTTTTGAAGTTGATCTATATGAGTTTTCGCCAACCTCCTTGTCACCCTTGCTTGGCACATTGCATTTTACCACATCATTTTGGATAAAACTGTCATTCATAGTGTTTAATTCTGACATTTTCACATCCTCATGCGCATCTTCTCTGGAGACCACTTCGTTGTTTCCCACATCATTTTGGATAAAACTGTCATTCAAAGCGTTTAATTCTGGCATTTTCACATCCTCATGGGCATCTTCTCTGGAGACCTCTTCGCTGTTTACCACATCATTTTGGATAAAACTGTTATTCATAGCGTTTAATTCTGGTGATTTCACCTCTGCGTACTTCATATCACAATCGAAGCTGCTACTAGAATTATTAAACAGGTATTTTGTATTATTAGACAGGCATTTTGAATTACCTATGCTATTTGGTACCGATATTATTCTTGTGCTATCAATTTCCCTTTCGATACTAATACCTGAATTATCACACTCAGTTCTGCTATCTGCGTTATCGGTCTTCCTTCCGCTGTTTTTATTTGAATTACTTCTGCCGACTGCGCTACCGGATTCGAAACGTTGGTGTAAAAATTCTCTTACTGTGGACTCTCCGATCAAACACTCAAAAATATAAATATTGTTATTTAAATAGATATTCATTAATAATGTTTTATTAATATAAATATTGTTATTTAAATAAATATTTATATGTAGATTGTTATTTATAAAATATTTATTAATATAAATATTGTTAATTAAATATAAATATTATTAATTATTAATATATATTAATAAAATGTTCCTCCACTATAAAATGGTTGATCATCATTTATAGTTAACCATGGTCAAACATTGCACTGTGACAAACAACCATGGTCAATCATAGTCAACCATGATCTCCCACAATTAATGATGGTCAACCATGATTAACCATGATCAACCTTGATTCAAATCTCTTTCATCATGATCAACTAAGGGCAATCATGGTCAACCATGTTTTATAAAATCAAACATGATCAACCATGGTCGAACTTCCCATTGTCACAAGATTGTCTCGATATGAAAATCAACCATGGTCCAACATCGCATTGTGGCAAAGATTCTCTCGACATAAAAATCAATCATGGTCACGCTTTGTCAACCGTGGTCCAACGTCAAATTATGATAAGGATTGTCTCAATATGAAAATAAACCATGGTCAACCATATTTATTTTAGGGTTTATATACCTTGGTTTTATAATTTTTATCCCTTGGGTTTATTAATCTAAGGATTCACATTCCTAAGGTTTAATATTTTGTCCTTTAATTTTATTTGATATTTTCATTAAAATAATAATAATAAGATAATTAAAATTAATGTAATTAAATATCAAATTTTAATATATTCTAAAACATCCTATGTCATGGAATTAGTGTGATGATGGTATTCAAACTATTGTAAAAATAAGATTTGGACTTGCACCAAACCAAATTGAAAGTTTTCTTTAATGATTTCTGGTTGGATTGTAGATATTCCTCTAATCACTAGTAATAAAGACATAATATGTCATTTATAGCCACTAATGCAATTACCAAAACAAAAAAAGTACTTTTAATTCACAAAGCTTTACTATTATTAATTATTAATATTTATTTATAAAGATTGGATCAATTATTTTATTATTATTATTTATTAGACCCTTGGCTTTATAATATCAATCCTTTGGATGTATTAATCTAAATGTTCACATTCTTAGGGCATAATATTATTCATAGGTTTATAATATTAATCCTAGGGTTTAATGTAAATTTCTTGGGTTTATAATCATGGTCAACCATGGTCTAATGTCACATTGTGTCAAATATTTTCTCAATATGAAAATCAACCATGGTCAACCATGGTCCAACATCACATTGTGACAAAGATTGTCTCAATGTTAAAATCAATCATGGTCAATCATTGTCAATATGAAAATCAACCATGGTCAATCATGGTTAGTCATGGTGAGTCGTGGTCAACCATGGTCCTATGCCACATTGTAACAAATATTATCTCAATATGAACATCAACCATATGTGAACCATGGTGAACCATGGTCAACCATCATAAACTATTGTCAACCATGGTCCAATGTCGCATTGTGACAAAGATTATCTCAATATGAAAATCAACCATGGTCAACCATGGTCAATATCTATGATTACAATGTGTCAAAGATTGTATCATGGTCCAACGTCACATTGTGGAAATCATGGTCAACCTTGATCCAACGTTGCATTGTGACAAAGATTCTCTCAATATGAAAATCAACCATTGTCAACCATCGTTAATCATG
The DNA here is from genome assembly GCA_000404065.3 of Pinus taeda. Classification (NCBI taxonomy): domain Eukaryota; kingdom Viridiplantae; phylum Streptophyta; class Pinopsida; order Pinales; family Pinaceae; genus Pinus; species Pinus taeda. Next base: position 72,810 of record APFE030134812.1, read on the forward strand.
GTCAACCAGAGGTTAGTGTCGCATTGTGATAAAGATTCTCTCAATATGAAAATTAATCATGCTCCAACGTCGCGTTATGACAAAGATTGTCTCAAAATGAAAATCAACCATGGTAAATCGTGGTCAACTATTTTTGTTTTTGGGTTTATATAGCTTCAATTTACAATATTAATCTCTTGGTTTTAACTTTTAATATTATTCCCTTCGGTTTATCATATTAATCCCTTGGGTTGATTAGTGCCTTGGGTTTATAATATCAATCCCTTGGGTTTATTAGTCTAAGATTTCATATTCCTGGGGTATAATATTATTGATGGAGTTTAATATAAATCCCCTGGGTTTATAATATAAATTCTTGGGTTTGTTAATCCCTTAGGTTTATAATACCGCCAATATGGGTTTGTGACAATTTTTCTCAATATGGAAAGCAATCATGGTCAAGCAAGGCCAATTAAGGTCAATCATGAACAACTATGGTCAATCATGGTCCACATTAGTCATACATGGTCAACCATGGTCAATTATGGTGTACCATGGTCCAATGTCACATTGTGATAGAGATTATCTTAATATGAATACAACCATGGTCAACCAAGGTCCAACGTCGTATTGTGAGAGATATTTTGTTAATATGAAAATCAATCATGGTCAACCATGGTCAACCAAGGTCCAACGTCGGATTGTGAGAGATATTTTCTTAATATGAAAATCAATCATGGTCAACCATGGTTAATAAGCATGGTCACATTGTGACAAAGGTTACCTCATGGTCTGACGTCACATTTCAACAACCATGGTCAACTATGGTCAACCATGGTTCAACGTCGAGTTGTGACAAATATTGTCTCAATATGAAAATTGACCATTGTCAACCATGTTCACTCATGGTCAACGATGGTCAACCATGATCAACCATGTCCACTCATGGTCAACCATGGTTAACAATGGTTAACCATGTTCACTCATGGTTAACCAAGTTCCAACGTCACATTGTGACAAAGATTGTCTCAATATGAAAAGTAATCATCGTTAATCATGATCCAATGTCACATTGTGAAAAAGATTGTCTCAATATGAACATGAAACATGGTCAACGATAGTTAACTATGGTAAATCATGATCAACCATGGTCAACCATCCTCTTGAACCATGGTAAATCATGATCAACCATAGTCAGCCATGGTCAACCATGGTCCAATGTCGGATTGTGACAAAGATTGTCTCAAAATGAAAATCTACCATGGTTAAACATGGTTAATCATAGTCATCCCTGGTTAATAACCATGGTCATCCATGATCAACCTTGATCTAATGTCACATTGTGACAAAGATTATTTCAATATGAAAATAAACCATTGTCAATCGTGGTCAATCATGGTCAACCAGGGTCCAACATCGCATTGTGACAAATATTTCCAACCATAATTAAATGTCATTAACCATCACTAATCATTTTCAACCACAGTCCAGGTTGCATGTGACAAAGATTGTCTCAATATGAAAATCACCTATTGTCATCAATTTTTTATAACCATGGTCACATTGTGTCAAAGATTGTCTAATGCTCCAATGTCACATTGTGACAACGATGGTCAACCATGGTCAACCACGGTCAAACATGGACAACAATGGTCAACCATAGTCCAACATCACATTGTGGCAAACATTATTTCAATATGAAATCAACCATGGTCAACTGTGGTCGACTATATTTGTTTTAGGGTTTATAATATTTATCTTAGGTTTTATATACCTTGGGTTTAATATTATTTCCTTGGGTTTTTAGTATTAATCCCTTGGGTTTATTAGTGCCTTGGGTTTATAATATCAATCCCTTGGGTTTATTAATCCAAGGGTTCATATTCTTAGAGTTTAATATTATTGGCAGGGTTTATAATATTATTACTATTGCTTAATATAAATCCCTTAGGTTTTTAGTAGTAATCCCTCAGGCTTATTAATCTCTTAGGTTTATAATAATCCTAATGTGCATTTGTGACAAAGATTTTCTCAATATGGAAAGCAATCATAATGAACTATGGTGTACCATGGTCAATCATGGTCAACACTGGTCAAACATAGTCAACCATGGTGAATTATGGTGCACCAGGGGTCAACCATTGTCAATAATGGTCAACCATGGTCAACTAGGGGTTAGTGTCACATTTTATAAAGATTCTCTCAATATGAAAAGCAATCATTGTCAACCATGGTCCTACATCGCATTGTGACAAAGATTATCTTAATATGAAAATCAACCATGGTCAACCATGGCCAACCATGTTTGTTTTAGGGTTTATAATATTTACCTTAGGGTTTACATAGTTTGGGTTTACAATATTAATCTTGTGGGTTTATTAGTGCCTTGGGCTTATAATATCAATCCCTTGGGTTTATTAATATAAGGGTTCATATCCTTAGGGTATAATATCATTGATAGGGTTTATAATATTATTCCTAGGGTTTATATCCATTGGGTTTATAATATAAATTCTTGGGTTTGTTAATCCCTTAGGTTTATAATATTGCCAATATGGGTTTGTGACAAATGTTCTCAAGATGGAAAGCAATCATGGCCAACAAGGGCCAAGTAAGGTCAATCATGAACAACCATGGTCAAATATGGTTCACATTAGTCAAACATGGTCGACCATGGTCAATTATGGTGTAACATGGTCCAATGTCATATTGTGATAGAGATTGTTGTTGAATTTCCACGACCTTGGATCTAGGTTAGAGTCTTAAAATCTTTGATGCTACCAAACCAAGAATCTCAACCATAAACTAGTTTGCACAGTGGAAATATAAAGTAATAAATCACATATGCACAAATATACACATTTTTAACAAAATTGTACAATCACAATCTTCATTATATTAAACCAAATCTAAATAATACAATAATCTATGGTATACAAGATACAATGACAAACTTCGCTGCAACTTCTATGTCATATCTTGTCTTGTCGGTCCTTCACTTCCATACTGCTCACTAGTAGTGCCTTATTCCATTAAGGCCACTACACATCGAGAGTCTAGGAGGGTTGCCACCTCACAATGTTGCATGCCACTTCTGTTGCATGTACACAGGCTCATAAATTTGCTCTCTGGGTAGGCCTAATTACCGAGCTCCAATCTCCCTTCTAGTAGCCTCTTTTGTCCATCAAAGAGCTACTCATAAGGCTGCAAACTTCACCCAATCACACACCAAACAACACCCTTCTTGTATGCTACTCTAGGGCTACTTTGGGTAGCCAACACGCTGCCCTCTAATTAGATAAATGGCACCCAATCCAATCATTACAGAATTTGCACCAATGAAGACACAAGATAGCCCAATATCATCTCCAAATTGGCTCCCACAGGCTGCAAGTCAATCTGATCCAAACCGGTCACCTCTTGATCGAATGTTACTCCACAAAACAATGATGTCATCTATGATTACATACTTTTGTTTGCTGCAGTCCTGGTTAGGGCACTTACTGCAACCCTAAACACATCCCATAGTAAAAAAACCAGGCCTTTAAGGGTTGTGAGCCACCATGGAAGGCTTCCTCTAAACCCACGCTACCTCCTTAGGGCATTGTCCACCCTTGAAAACCCTCACATAGTCCCTAGCTGTGTGCTATGGCTTGCGGCCTAGCACAACAAATGTCTTGTAGCCTCAGCCTCCAAGAACGGTGCCTAAACAGTCCTCCAACAACAGTGTATGGTTCCTCCTATACTCGGCCCAACAACAAGCCTAATTGACCTCTAGAAGGCAAATGTTTTAGCACAAAAAAATACCCCTATACCTTAGCTTACTCAGCCTCTAGTACAAACTCAGACCCTTCTCCTCATGTTGTTCAAAACTCTTTCTTTGTTGCGGCTAGGCTTGAGATCCTCCTCTCCACCAAGTCTTTCTCTAAAAGAGACGTTGCACAAATGGATGCCTATAAAACATCAAATCAACCTTTATTTATAGCCAATAAAGGGGCTCCAATGAATTAGTGAAGAGACACACCTATTGTCTAAATTTTACTTAAATCCACATGACTTGAAAACCAATAATTACTTGTCAACTTCAAAAATTCATTTCTCCACTTCTACAACTCAGAATTTGATGATTCTCGAAGTGTTTCATTCTTCTTTATTCCCTCTATTGTCTCATGGCATCACATGTAGAAATGTGCTCCCATAAATTCCCCAAACACGATTGGGTGCAAAACCCCATACTTGGGTTCCAAGCCCACAAGTGACCCTTGTTGCGCTTTGCCCTCCAAACCCTGAACCCTAGGGCTTGGAGTACCTCCCAAGCTACAAAAATAAACACTCCCTCTTAGCACGAGAGGTAATTCCAAGACTAGGAAGTAACTCATCATCATCATCACTACTCGCAACACTTGCCCAACTCCTGGCAATCACAATTGCAACAATCCCTGTATGGTGAACTATGCACTTCTTGGAAGTGTCGTTGTCACTACTGGAAGCACCCTGCTTCTTTTTCTTATCTTGTGATGACTTCCACTCTCTCCATGATTCGTTCTTTGCACTTGTAGGATCACCCATTCTCCCCATTGACCACACGCTCTTCTTGGGATGCAGAGTCTCACTCTGAATCTGTAAGCTCCCTCTCGAACTAGACTCCCTTTGAGTCTTTAAAACTTGGACCTTATCGGGAAGGTGTACTTCTTCTTGGGAACATGTACCTTCTCCTTTAAATCCTGCACCTGCAACTACACCTAATACTGCTTCTCTGGAATGTACATTTTTTCCACCTGGTTCTTCCCATGATCCACAGGCTTTCTCGTCAACCTGTAAAGACAATGATGTCTAACTTCAAGTACAATCCCATTAGACCTAGAGCCTCTAGGCCTCAGTCTTGCCTTCCCATCCTGGAACAAGACCTCAAACCCCTTCTGTCGATCATCGAGATGGAAATTATGCTATATCTGAGTCCTGGTACGAACACTACATCTTGGATCTGCATCACACGTCCTGTCTCCATCCTCAATGGCACAACTCCTGATCCTTGGATCTCCACTGACTCTTGTCACCCCACACCATGTACAACTTTGAGTCCCATTCAAATAGAGTCTCAAAAACCTCCTGTGGCCATGTCATATGCTTCATTACACCATTTTCCATGTACCATCCACCCTCATTGACAATACCCTATGAGAAATTAGAAATAATAGTAAAGTCCTCCTCTTCCAATCTCCTAGAGAGATCATTTATCTTTGCTGAAGTGGCAACATCGACAGCCTGCTTTCCTTTCCTCTTCTCATCATCTCCCTTCTTCTTCATCGGACATCTTGATGAACAATGACTCGTCTCACCAAAGTTGAAGAACTTGAATTTACTCAAGTCCTTCTTGTGCTTACCCTTCATTTGCGCTGCAAGAGCCACATCATCATAAAAAAAATTCTTCTTTGGATGAAGATCCTTGTCTCACAACTCTTCCTGAATGATGTCATCCCATAGCCTATCCCAGTCTGGCAGCTTCTCCCTGGAAATGATCCCTTTGATGAAGGGCTTCCATTCCTTAGTGAACCCTTTCAAGGAAATCCTTACCATATCTCCATCTGCGATAGTCACACCGATGGCAACAAGCTCATCTTTGACCTGAGAAAATCTCATGAGATATAAGGTCACTCTTTCACCCTTTATCATCTCGGTGGACTTCAAGTTATCCTCCAATACCAGTACCGAGTTCTCATTCTTATTCTTGAACAAATTCTGAAGAGCCAACCACATCTCATGTGCATTGTTCTTCCTAGACAAATGAGGTATTAGGGCATCCTTCACACCATCTAGGATGATCAATCTCACTCACATCCAAATCATCCCATATTTCTAGCTCCTTAGGGTTGGTTGGATTCTTGATATCTTTCTTGGAAAAATTCCAGATCTTGTTGACCTACAAGACCAACTTGATCCTTTCCTTCCAAGGAGTATAGTTGGAGAACCCTTCCAACCTGTCCTTGTACCAGAGACCTGTTTGCATCTTCGACATTGTAGCAACCCCTTTGCTTACAATGTGATCAACTCCCTCTCGCACTATACTTTTTTGTGCACAACTCTGATTTACTTCCTTCCAAAGTAGCTCAGACACGCTCTGATACCATGTTAAATTTCCATGACCTTAGATCTAAGTTAGAGTCTTAAAATCTCTGATGCTACGAAACTAAGAATCTCAACCATAAACTACTTTAAACAGTGGAAATATAAAACAAGAAATCACATATGCAAAAATATACACATGTTGACGGTGCTGGACCCGCCAACATATAGTAGATCTCCACGGTATGAAGTCCCAACTAGACCTCACATCGTTTGGTGTAGGAGTCGCATCCGGTATGATGGCCTAGTTTCCATTATCTTCGAGCTTTGCCTTAGCTCTTGTTGTTCAACACATGAGAGTGTTATGCTTGTATCTTCAAAAAGTGAGGTGAGTGTACCTGGTGAGTGCGTAATGTATGCTGTGTCCCTATTCTCTTACTGTAAAGGGGAGGGTAAGAGTGAGCCTCTAAATGAGAGTTAGTAGTACCACCTAGGGAGAGACACATGTGAAAAAACAAGGGTCTATCCTGCATCCAACGGAGTAGTCCATAGCAGATGTGGTAGTCGTTAAAACTAAAGTGCAAAGGAAAACACGTACACCATCCAACAGAGTAGTCCACACGGAGGTGACGGTCGTTATAACCAATAAAATGAGAATGGTATGTCTAATGTCCCATGGAGTAGTCCACATTGATGAGACAATAGTGATAAACAATACAACACATCTTCAACAATGTAAGTACCAAAATAACCGAATTAGTTCAACTGTCTTAGTACAGGTTAAGAAAACATGCATTACAAATGTTTAAAGAGTAGTCTTACAAACATCTACAAAACATGTGTGAAAACATGCTGGCCTGAAACAAGCTTTTGAATTAAGCAAATGTACCAAGAAACACCTATACACCATACATCAGACTACATACTCTTAAGGCTATGTGGGAGGACCCAAGGTGAAAAGTGATTTCTTATACAATGGGAGGGGTATATATAGCCAAGGGTGATGCTTGACTGTTGTGACTCTTGGACTACCCTCGTGATTGTTCAACTTCCCATGACTTTTCAATTGACATGACTCTTCAACTTCTGTGTGTGTCCATTGGACTTCACTTTACATTACATTCAGTTACAACAGATATGGCCCATAATGGTGATGTGGCTGAGGCAACTCATGACACAACTCAACATGACACTGCTGGCATGTACTAGCTGACTGTGGTGTCCATGTCAAGCTGCTGTGCTACTGAGTGATGAATGTACTCTTGGTGTGCTTTGTCTTCTCCTCCGCATGGCATAGTGTTGCGAGGTCTTCAATGGTCTTGGTCTTGCTTGATGGTTCAATGCATGTGTTCCTCTTGCTTGTTCCTTGATATGCTTGGTATGTCTGTCTAGTTGTAAGCAAGTCTTCTAGCATGTGTGCTCCTTCTTCATCTTGTTCGTCATCTCGCCATGATCTACCAGTGTACTTGTTTATGCAATTCACTCATGACAGGATGGCATCAAATCCAAAACCTCCTAGTCTAGCATAATGCATTGTTCTCGTGTTCTCGGTGGTGGCCACGAGCGGGCAGGCGGGTGGAGGGGCGATTCTAGGAATCACGCCTCTGCACGCCCGACCGCCCATGGTGGTGCGACCCTGGGCAGAGGGTCTGCATG
>APFE030134812.1:81427-97307 GCA_000404065.3 Pinus taeda
TTTCATTATTTTTTCGAAATTTTAATGTTTTTCGGGGTTATGATAAAATATTTTATGCCATTATTTCAAAATGTTGAAATTTTACTCTTGAAAAAAAAAGTGTTATCCCGGCGTCAACATTTTTCTTTTTGAGGGTGTTTTTTGCACAAAATTTAAGATTGAAAAAAAAAAGTGTTATTCGAACATCAGCACTTTTCGTTTTGAGGGTGTTTTTTGGACAAATTTTGCAAAAAAATTGGTTTTCACCGCCATTTTTAAAACATGCTGAAAATTTACCCTAGAAAAAAAGATGTTATTCCAGCATCAACACTTTTTGTTTTTAACACTGTTTTTGATGTTTTTATGGGGATTTTTGGCTAGAGTTCTCGTTTTGAGTTTATAGTTCCCGTTTCAAAGTTTACATTGTTAAAGCAAAGAACAAAACAATAAAGCATAGCGAAAAAAGAAAAGAAATGAAAATAACAACTATGAAAGAAGTATGTACATGGTGCAGAGCGCGGCCCTAGATCATTGAAAATAAAATTTTAAGTCTTGGCCATTGACAGGGAGAGTGTCAATCTTTCGGTTAAGTGATTGTAAATGATACGTCTATTGGCCATGCTGCTCGTGAACTATGAATGGGTCAATCCATAGGGACCGAAACTTCCTATGTTTTCCTTTGTCTTTGTGGGGTTTATCCCACCGCAAGACTAAGTCACCCACAACGAAACTGGTACTCCCTGTATACTTTTTGTCGAACCATCTCTTAATACGGTTCTAGTGAAGTGTGAACTTTTCTTTTCTTTCACCCTTTCTTACTGTAGCTTGTGTAATGTGTCCATCCTACACTGAACCAATAGACACAACTTGCCTTGGGACTCTTGGGACAATTGGAGAGCAGATAATTAGATATTCAGTGGGAGGATGGATTCCTTTCTGTATACTTGGAAGTAGGGGGAGGTATTCAGAGAAGGTTTAGGTGTTACTTGGTCAGCCCATTAAGCATTAACTAGAATAGAGTGTTAGTTTCATTTTTCAGAGTAAATGGTATTTTTTATGATGTTCATAAGATTTTTGTTTGTAGACTCGATAAGACCATTTCCCTATGGGTAGTAGTTAGCTGAATGCTTTAACACAATACCATTTTGCAATGCAAAGTCATAAAGCTTTAACGAAGAAAAATACGTTGCATTGTAAAAAACAAGTGATACAAGAATGCCAAACCTCAAGATGATGTTCTGTTTTAGGAAGCTAATGACTTCCTAGTCATTCACTTATTTCAACGGAACTGCTTCCATCCATCGTGTGAAGTAGTGTGTAGCAGTTAAGATGTAGAGGTGCTGCTTTTACAAATGCGGGAAAATCTTTCCAATGATGTCCAAGCCCCACCATTGGAATGTTTTTTCCATTGCAATAGGTTGTAGTGGGGTTGCTGAGCTTCATTTCTGTCAGAACGTCTCTGATAGACCAGACACTTGCGGGCATAGACGTGCATATTTGAATAATGTAGGCCAGTAGAAACCGGCCCGCATGACCTTGTGCATTGTTATATTTCCCGTGAAGTGACCCGTTACTGGTCCGTAATGGAGATCACGTAACACCCTTTATGAATCTTGTGCCTCCAGGCACCTGAGAAAAACATCATTGTGATGTTTTCTGTAAAGCATTCCATGCACCAACTGGTAAGATAAAGCTTTCAGTCGTAGAACCCTCTTCTGCTGCATAGAGAAATGAGAGGGCATGGTGCCATGCTCAAGGTATTGGCACACGTCTACTTACCAAGAGTTTCTGTGAGAAGTGGGGGGGGGGGGGTGGGGGGGGGGGGGGATTGCTCAACATTATATACATTTCAATTTATTGCTCCTAACTGGTGAGCTCTACTTCTTCCTCTTATGCATGTACTGCTTCAAATTCTAATCTACAAAGACCGTGACCCTTTATGGTGTGAACTGGCTTGATGTTAAGGTCATACTCTTGTAGTCCTGTCATCCAATGTTCCCTTATTTGACCTAGCTCTTTCTGAATAAGCAGTGATTTGACTTCTAGGTGCAACACAAAGATAATGCACTGGTTTTTCAAGAAGTAGGGTCTGAAATGTTTAATCGCCTTGTATACTACATATGCCTGTTTGTCCATGGTGGGATAGTTAAATTCAAGTCCTTGCAAGCTCACACTCATGAAAGAGATGGGTCATTCATTGCTCAACTCGTATTTCTGAGTGAGCACAACAACGAGTGAAGTGTCAGAGGCAAACATGTAGAGCAAGAAATCTTTGTTGAAGTTTGGGTTGTATAGTGCAGGCGCCTGTGTTACAGATTGCTTAATCCAAGAAAATGCTTCCTTTTCATAATCAAAGATGAACTTTCTGAGGAAGTTGATTTTCCCCAGGAAGTACTGCATAACTTTCTTGTTCATGGGATGAGGAATCTACATGATGGTCTAGACTCTGTCTAAATCTACCTTGATCCCACTCTTGGCAATGATGTGCCCAAGGAGGTTACCCTTAGACACTGAGAAGACGCTCTTCTTGGTATTCAAGGATATCCCGTACTTTCAGCATCACTCAAAGATTTTGTTGAGATGGTGTAGGTGGTATGACCACTATCTAGAGAATATTGTCCCATCGTCGAGGTAGACCACTATGCTCTGTTCGATGAACCCATGGAAAGCAATGTCCATTGAACGCTAAAATGTAGCGCCCACATTTACCTACCCAAATGACATTCTATGATAAGCGAACATACCCCAATTGGTATGAAATGTTGTTTTCAGTTTGTCAAGCTCTGCTACCAGAACCTAATTGTATCCTGAGAAACTATCTAGAAAAGAGAACATCTTTGTTCTAGATACTGTCTGTAATATGTTCTCCATAGATGGCACTAGGTAGTTATCTTTGTTCGAGGAATAGTTCAAATTATGGAAATCAACACACAGGCGGATCTCCTCAGACTTCTTCTTGACAGGGACTAAGTTTGAAACCCATGTGGAATGACGAACCTTGTAAATGGTTCGAGCATCTAGCAGCATAGTCAATTCTTTTTGAATGAGGGGCTCAAGTAATGGATGCACTTTTCTTAGCTTCTGCTGGAATGATTTGGCCCCTTCTTTGATCAGAATGACATGGTGGATTATTCACCTGTATGACCACGTGAACACAACATGGTATTGTCTAAACAGGTGGACAAAATCTTGTTTCTCTTTTGGTGTGTAACATGTACTGAGATTAACAAACTTCAGATCTTTGTCAGTTCCTAGGTTGATCTGTTCCTACATCATTGTGGAACTGTGGGTTTTGGAATTCACTGGCCCTTGAAAGTGGTTTTGCAAGTCATACAACTTTTTGAGTGATACCACACCCTTGGGGATGAGGTTTCCTTTACTATCATCAACTTTGCAGAGACTACTTGTGCTCATCTTCATCTATTGTTGTATCCTTCAAGACGTCAGCATTTGCCATGAAATGAAGTATCTGTTGATCATCTTCAAAAACACGTAAATTATTGATGTTATCAGGGATAGATGGCTTATACAAAATTTCAACAGAAAATCTATCCCTAAGAGGTGTCATCCTAGTAACTGCATTTGGTACAACATCTGCGGCTGCATTACGCATTCTTGGTACAAAAATGACATTGAAAGCTTGGAATTTATAGATAATTCGCCAAACCTCTTGTTGGTAACTCTTAAGATGGGGTGAAACACAGTGTATGGTGTTACGTACCTGACATACCATGATCTCTGAATCACCTTACACCTTAAGCATAACAACGTTGAGGTTCATGGCTTTCTGTAAGCCCAAAATGAGTGCTTCATACTCGACAGTGTTGTTCGTGCACTCAAAATCCAAGTGGATTGAGACTAAATGTTTCCTTTGCAATGGGTCTATCAAAACACAACTGGATCCATAACCCTCCTGTGTCTTGGATTCGTCAAAGTATAGGGTCCACATATTATCTTTACAAGGACCAATTTTTGTGCTAGTACTAAAGTTGCTACTTCTATTACTGTTACAATCTATGGTACAAGTTTCATTTTTTCGAGTTGGGAAAGGAAGGAGACCCAACTGTGTGTCTTGTGGGGTTGGGGCTGGCTGTGCGAGATAACACCACAACTGCGTTTCTAGAAAGCAATTCCCGAACATGAATTATGCGAAAGCCAACAATTTATTTTCACCATTAAAGGGAGTAACATTATGTTTCATATATCTTTCCGACAACACCCTGATCTGGTTTTTTCTACCCTTATGCTGAAGCCATAAGTGTGACCAGCCCATAGAAAAGTATCCTTGCATCTTGTTAGACTAGTCTCTGCTAAGAAGTAATCCATATGCTTTCGGGATGTCCACAATCACAATGTTAATGCATTGATGAACTCGCCCATCAGACGATAACCAAATGATCACATCCCAAAGTTCACCAATGGATGGCACACATGTTCTATCAAGTTGGATGATCTGCGTAGTTGTACTACTCCATTTAGAATTGATCCTCTAAGAAAAGGAGAGTGGCATGACATTGATTGATGCGCCAGAATCAACCAAATAAATGTGTACATTGAATTTAAATATTTCGAATGATAACAAAAATTATGGGAAGAGCGAGTTCGCTTCTTCCATGTGAAGCGCATTGAGCACGTATGTGAGTGTGTCGGTAGACTTTCTTGGTCCCTTGCTGGAAGAGGAAACACTGTCTGTGGAGGTTTTCCCCAATGCGCACAAAAGAATATCTTGCTGACCCATGATCTTGGTTAACTCATAAAGAGAGATGTTCACACAGGTCTTTTTCATGTCTTCAACAACGTTGTCGTCTAGAGTGGGAAGACTCATCGAGATGTCTAGGTGTAGACTTGTCTTCGTGTTGTCTGGTGGGCTTCTTTTGTCTTTCCTACTCACAAATGTACTTTTAGCTGGAGTTGTCTTCCCAGAATTTCCTTGTGTTTTATGTGTTGAGCTGATTGACGGATCAACTGTTTTGAGTAGATGTTGTCTTAATTTTTCTCTCAGTATCTCAAAAATAGTGGGGGGCCCTTGACTCCTCAAATTGTATCGATTGTTTTTCTTTGGGGCCAGATGGTCACTCAGAGGCTCCTTCTCAATGGTCATCTGCTGGGTAGTGTGAGAAAATTGGTACATGTTTATTAGATGCCCAAAACTTGGAGCTTCATCATATGCAGTATCTTCTTCTTCATCTCCACCCTTAGGCCGAGCTTGCTCACTTGTTGCGAATTGATCAGTTAACTATGTTGCCAGAGCGCTCATTCCTTGGTTCCATCCTGGGAAAGTCTTTTATGAATTTCGTTTACTATGGAACTTGTAATAATGATCTCTCATGATTATATCGAGGCTGAGCATAAGGTTAGAGCCCTACGTAGATTTGGCTGGGTGACTGCTGCTGCTGCCTGAAGTTGAGTTCTTCTTCTGTGAAATCTGGGAGGCCTACTATTCACGGTTGTCTTGCTTGTCTGCTGCTTGAGTTCAGAGACTTCGGTTGTCAAGGACTTGACGAGATGAGTAAGGCTTTCAATTTCACTTGCTTCCTTTTCCTTTGCCTTACACATAGTGTTATGAGACCTCCTGCCCATGTCTTTGGAGTCCTTAGTTGATTCGTCATCTACAATGTCTCCAATAGCGCGCAGGTCATTTTCCACAACAATTGCCTCTTTGCAATTTTCCAAAAGTGTTGGTTTCACAGCTCGCTTGACGAAGTGTTCATTGGCAGTGGGGACGTGTAGTAGTCAACTTTGATGGAGTTGTGAGGTTTGGTGTCTGCGGTGAACTTGTTCAAGATACAGTTAAACCTCTTGTTGAAATCTTTAAATTTTTCTTTATGCTCCATCTTGAGACTACCCAACTCGTTTAGCAACATGGCGGGGGTTTTGTCTTCAACAAAATTTTCAAGGAAAATTCTCTTGAACACCCCCCATTTCTAAATGGAGTTCATAGGAAGGTTGTGGTACCATACAACTACTCTTCCATCCTAGGTACATGGAAACAGTCTACATGCAACATCATCATAATGTACCTCGAGTGTATGTAGATGTAGGTAGAACGCGTCTAAATGATCTTCCGCTTTCACTGTCTGGCTAGGGTCATACTTTGTCAACAACTTCTCTGTGTGTATTGGAATATTGTGCAAGGCACGCAGGAGTGCCAATGGGTCCTATGTCATCCATTCCAGATTTTGTTCAACCATGTTGTCCTCTTCTTCATCCTCCTCCTCTTCTTCTAAATCTGACGATTAAACCTCTGAATATGTTGGTTCATCTCTGCCTCCACCTCCTCAACTGTCTTCCCCTTTGCCGCCTCTGTTGGAACCTGAGCCCAAGAATAAGAGGTTTTCTTCTTCCCCTTCTAAGAAGACTGGAGGTTCCTCTTTGTTTTCAATGACTTTTGCCAACTCTTCAAGAGTGGCAAGGATTTCTTCTTCCACAAATGATACTACCACTCCTATGGGAGTAGTCTTTTGCTTGCTCTGCGAATAGGGAAGAATGTGCACTCCTAGAATAAGTCCAACAACTTTAGAAAAATGACAGGTGATGAGATGGACAACGCAAATGTGATGATATGAGATTTATTTTTCGGGTCTAAGAGGTGAGGAATAACCAATTTCAAAGTTCCACATGGGGAAGAGGGAATTCGTGTTACTGCCTTAACTAAATGATAGATAAGTGGCGTTCGTAGGACATTCAACCCTAAATTGCTGGTAGCCCTCCTTCTAGTGCCAGAAATGCTGACAATGATGGACCCGCCAACATTTAGGGGATCTCCTCGATATGAAGTCCCAACTACACCTCACACCATTTGGTGTAGGAGTCCCATTCGGTATGATGGTTCGATTTCCATTATCTTAGAGATTTTCCTTAGCTCTTGTTGTTCAACACATGACAATGTTATGCTTGTATATTCAAAAAGTGACGTGAGTGTGACTGGTGAGTGCGTAATGTAACTTTTGTCTTGGTTCTCTTACTGTAAAGGGGAGGGTAAGAGTGAGCCTCTAGATGAGAGGTAGTAGTAGCACCCAGGGAGAGACACACGTGAAAGAACAAGGGTCCATCCATCATTTAGTGGAGTAGTCCACAACAGACACAACAGTTGTTACAACCAAAGTGCAAGGGGAAAACATGTACACCATCCAGCATAGTAGTCCACACGTATGTGATGGTCATTATAACCAAGAAATTTAAAATGGTTTGTCAAATGTACTACACAGTAGTCCACATAGGTGAGACAATAGTGATAAAAAATACAAAACATATTCAACAATGTAAGTACCAAAATAAATGAAGTAGTTCAACTATCTTAGTGCAGGTTAAGCAAACATGCATTAGAAATGTTTAAAGAGTAGTCTTACAAACATCTACAAAACATGTGTGAAAACGTGCTAGCTTGAAACAGGCTTCTGAATTAAGAAAAAGCCTCAAAACACATCTGTACACCATACATCACTAGTCTCAGTAGTGGGACATTGGAGCGTTGAGCCCCAAAACTACCTCTCTTCCAAGCATTTTCTTAAACCCTTTCTCTTCTATTTTCCCATGTCAGTGCATCCTAAGCTATCAAAAATTGTTACATGTTGATTTCAGGAGTGTATTTGAGTGATTTTCAAATTATATCACTGTGTGTGCTATTTGAACTAGGTTTTGTTTAGTAGCTACGGAATGTAGCCACTTTCCACAGCTAACTGGCAATTTCACAGCCATTTCCATTGTTTTGTAGGTTATAGGTGTCAGTAGGAGAAATCAGACAAATGGGCAACTCAGGAATTGTCCACACATGGATGAGGTCCTATTTACTTAGCTAGATTTGGAAGGAAAGGTCTAGTTCTATGTCAACTAGAACTCTGTTCCTGCACGTAAAAGAAGCCCGAGGCCGTTCCGGAACTCGTGGATCCATTTTTGCCACCTTCATGTCATCTCCATAACACAATCCAACATCCACCTCACATAGATTTACTGCTCATGGCAACCGAGAGGCTGAATCCTCAGATTTTGACTTGTTCACGTGTCTATCATTGAAGAAATTCCTTTGAGATACAGTTATCCATTTTCTCTTTAAATATAAGCGTTTGCAACGCAGATAGGATGTTCTTAATATTGTTGTTATAGTGTTATTTTGTTGTTCTGTAACCAAGAGACATATTACTTTGTTTCATAACACAAAAATCTATTTTTTCACATGGCTGTTTGAGCGTGTTTTGAAGTAACAACGTGCTAGTCCAAAGCTGTGTAGAGGGCCCTTGTGTAGCTAAGGTCCTTCTTTTGTTTTTGTGTAGTTTTTCATGTATATTTTCTCTCATTCAAATTGTATATTTCTCATGTTTTTCTTATCATTCTAATCCTGTACATGTTTTTGCAGCTTGTCACATTTCTTACTAACACTGGTAGGTGCACTTCAGAATAGGTCTTTAAGTCTGGTTATGCTCGAGCTTCTTAGTGTAATTTTTGCATAAAGTGGTGTTATTGAGACTTACTTCCTCTACTAAACTTTAGTTTCAATTTCAGTTGTTTATGGTTTTACTTAGTGAGATTTGTTTACTGTTCAAGATAGTTTAGATGTTAGTTCTTCATGCTATATGATGATATTTCCGGAGCCTTTAGCTTAACCCCATTTTAGAAGTTAATTGGCGAGATATTGTGATTATAGGTGAAGTAATTGACTTTGCTTTCATTAATATGAAAGTAGATAGTTTAGATGTCAGTTCTTTCATGCTATATGATGATATTTCCGGAGCCTCTAGCTTAACCCCGTTTTAGAAGTTAATTGGCGAAATATTGTGATTATAGATGAAGTAATTGGCTTTGCTTTCATTAGTGTGCAATTAGATAATTTAGGTGTCATTCCTTTCATGCCATATGATGATATTTCCGGAGCCTTTAGCTTAACCCCGTTTTAGAAGTTAATTGGCGAAATGTTGTGATTATCGATGAAATCATTGACTAGTTTCCAATTTCTTTACTTTTTGGTTTTAGTTGCAGCAGTTTATTAGATTTCGGTTTTGCAACTAGGATGGACACTAGAGATAGTAATCTCATTTTTAGTACTTCATCTGTAGTTTGGTTTATGTAACTGCATGTTTACACTCTTATTCAAGTTCTGATTTTGTAGACAACATGTTTTAATATATCCTAAGTTCAAAGTTTGGACATTATTACAAGAAGCAAGAGGATAAACCTTGTCTTTAACTCTACATCCACACTTGATCTTTAAAAGTATTCTTAAACTCTTGCTTTAACAATAGATTAGGATTTCCATTGCATTAAACCACTTTAGGAGACCAACAAAACAAAAACACCAAAACAAGATAAAACTAAAAGCAGTGAGGTAAGAAAAGGGTTTTCTAGCACATACAGTGCACTACACTTCATCAGTTTACGACTCCTAGACTGATAACTTATGTACCAATTTAGGACACACTACATTGACTAAAAATTTTGGCACCGTTTCTAGGGAAGTGTAACTAGGTAGCCTATCTCTTACATTCAAAAAAAAGAAGAAGGAAAAATTAATAATTTCTTGAGTATGCTCTCCTCTTGCACCTAGTGTGATCTAGAGGAACAGAAAAAATAATTATTACTCCAATAATTTTTGAGTATGCTCTCCTCTTGCACCTAGTGGAGGATCATAAAAAGGATTATTAGCCCAATTAAAATCACCAAAAAAAAATGACATGCATAGAGAGAGATTCTAGGGGAAGGTTTATAGTTAGGGGCAAAAGTTTGATTTTTACAACTCCAACTACTTCAAGGAATAGACAAGATACACCTCCATCCCATACTCATACTCCTAGCCTTAGGATTCCTGGAATTCAAGGGGCAACAACTGAATTAGAAGATTCTCCCACCCATCTACTAAATCTGACCTAGGAGAAGGACGCTTCTTCACCTCCATAGGGGAGCCTATTGCAGTTGAAGAAGTAGAATTACCTAGAGAAGAAGAGGAGGTAGAAACTCTCTCTCATCAGCTAATAATAGAAGAGCTAGAAGATTCTAAGGAAACTATCATGGCAGAAGAAGAGGAAGATGGAGAATTTTCACTATTTGGAGGAAGGGGTAGAGGTAGAGGTAGAGGAAATAATGGAGGAGGTAGAGGTAACAATGGAGGAGGTAGAGGAAATAGGGAAGGAGATAACTCATTTGGATTCCCTATAGTAGATGAGGAAACCCATAAAACACTAAAAAACATTTCACCATCCATCCTCCCAAACTTTTATGGATTGCGAAGTGAGGATCATGAAACATTTCTATTTGAGTTTGAAGTCTTATGCCGAACCTATGACTATCTAGAAGACTCTCAAAAACTCAAACTGTTCCCTTCAACATTGAAAGGGGCTGCTCTGAAATGGTTTATGGGATTAGTCACTCAATCTATTATGACTTGGAATGATATGAGACAAGCATTTTTGGATAGATACCTGGATTATTGTATGCCCACCAATCATAAGGATGAGGTATTCAAAATGATGCAAAAAGAAGATGAGAACTTAGAGGATTTTCCTGAGAGGTTTCAATACAACTTAAAGAGAGCAAAAATGAGCAATTTAGATGAGGAAACCTTGAAAGCCCTTTTATTGAAAGCCATTAGAGATGAATGGATAGATATTTTAAACATGATGGGGAAGGGAGACATCTCTCAACTTCCACTAAGTGACATAGTAGAACTATGTGTCCATCTCTCAAGGGGAAAATTTAAAACTGGAAAAGGGCCTAGAGATCCTTGTCTTATTAGAGAAAACAAATCTGCAATTGGGACAGTAAGTAGGGAAAAAATTGGCAATATGCTTGATGAGTTCAAAACTAACATTCTAGGGAGCCTTAGTGAATAGCTTGACACCCTCAAAATTCAAAACAAGTAGAAAACAGAAGCTGATGCCTTAGCCATCTTTTGCCCAAAATGTAGAAAGAAACATGCTCTAAGAGAATGTCCCTTAGATGCAAAAGTTGTAGAAACATGTATGATTTGCTCGGAAAGTCATGAGACCAAGGATTGTCCTTCAATCTTAAAGCTATCTTTCAGGAGGAAGTAGTTCCAAATTCTGTAGAACCTCTCTTCTTTGTTTCGAGAAGACCTTGGCAAAGGCAACAGAATCAAGGATTTAACAATCCGATGAATTTTCAGCCCTCACCAAATTGGAATTCTTGGCAACAACCTTGGTCTCAACCTCAAAATAAATATCATTCTCAATCATGGGAACAAGGGGTACAAAATCCTTATGGGATATTTGCTCAATATTATCAATATCCTCCATCTTATTAGAGCTATCCTCCCCCACAAAACCAACAACAAAATCCACAACCACAACTTTCATTACCATTTCCACAACAACAACCTCCTCAACAAAATAAAAATCCTCAACTCTTGCTTCTGTTCCAAAAGCCAAATCAACTACCAGCCCAACCATTACCAAATCCCAACAACAAAAACCCTCAGAATGCTTACGTGGTAGAAGGACAACCATTTCCTACCTACATGATTGTTCCTCTAAATCTTAATGATGTTCAACTTAGATCTGGTAGGATGTTCAACTTAATGATATTCAAGAGCAAGATGCTTATGAGGAGGATTCTCTGAAAGTCAATAAAAGTTTTGAATAAGCATCCCTTCAAAACCCAACCATTCAAAAAAAAAACAAAAAGAGTCAATCCACACAACTCCTATAGTTGAGCAACCTGTATCTAGATCCACACCTCCTTTTCTTGAGAGATTACAAATTGACAGGGGGATGGAAAAACAAATCTTGTTGCCTCACTATGATTTCCTAGATGAATTAAAGAATGTTTGTATCAAGATTCCCTTGCTACAAGCCATTAGAGAAATTCTTATTCTAGCAAAAACAATAAAGGAGTTGAGTATCAAAAGACCAGGTAGGAAACCAAGAGACACAAAAAGAATCCACCTGGTAGGAAAAATAGCAAATATCATGATGGGAAAGATTACCATGCAGAAATATGTGGATCTAGGAATTCCAATTGTCAAGACACACATAAATGGACTGGAAATTCCAAATACATTGATTGACTTAGGTCCTGCTATAAACATTATGAGTAGACAGACTATGGAACAACTTAAACTTCCTATTCTTCTTTTCACACCTACCTTACTGTAACTTGCAGATAGATCAATAATCAAACCAGATGGTGTACTAGAAGATATTTCGGTATCCTTGGATTCTTGGGAGTATCTGTTCGATTTCATGATTTTGACTCCCAAGAATAATCTAGGAGGACACCCACTCATCTTAGGAAGACCTTGGCTAGCCACAACTGATGCTTTTATTAGTTGTAGATCTGGGGACATGTACATTTCTGATGGTAGTTCAACAAAGAAATTTACTTTGTATCCTCCAGCAAAAGAAATTACAGAATTAGGAGACAATGAATGGGTTGATGATGAAGATGCTATACAACCTATCTTTACTCTCTCTGAAGTTAGTGAAGATAGTCAAATCTTGAACACATTAGAAAATTTTGAAACATATTTAGAATATGATCACACACAATTTCAGTTAGATTCTGATATTGAATACTTGTCATCAAGGAAAATGTCTCTCTACTCTATGGAAGAGTTTGACAGTTCTGCAGCTGAAATATTTCCAGGTAGAACATTGAATATCAACAAAAAATTGGAAAAGTTACAAAAAGAAGAGCTAAACAAAATCTTACAAAACAATTCTGCTACATTTTCATGGGAGTATACTGATATGAAAGGTATTGAACCTAAGACTTGCATCCATCATATCTATATTGAGGAAAATAGTAGACCAATCAGACAACCTCAGAGAAGGATGAATCCAAACGTTAGGGAGATTGTGAAAGAAGAGCTCCAAAAGTTACTCAATGTAAACTTCATTTACCCAATCTCAGATAGCCGATGGGTTTCTCCCTTGGTGATAGTGCCAAAAAGGAATGGTAAATGGAGGGTGTGCATTGATTATATGGAATTGAATAAAGAAACCTTGAAGGATCACTTTCCTTTGCCCTTTATAGATCAAGTATTAGATACATTAGCAGGCAAAAATTACTTTTCATTTTTGGATGGTTTTAGTGGTTATAATCAAATTCAGGTAGCACCTGAAGATCAGGATAAAACCACACTTACTTGTCCATGGGGAACTTTTTCTTACTGAGTGCTTCCTTTTGGATTATGTAACGCACCTGCAACATTCCAAAGAGCAGTACTAGGAATTTTTTTATGATCTAATCCATGATTGTGTAGAGGTATAGATGGATGATTTTACAGTCTATGGTAATACATTTGAAGAAGCCTTGGAAAATTTGGAAAAAGTCCTTAAAAGAAGTAAAGAAACAAACCTTTCATTAAGCCATGAAAAATGCTTTATGTTGTTTATTGAAGGTATTGTTTTGGGACATCATATTTCAAGGGATGGGATTAAAGTAGACAAATCCAATGTTGAAGTCATCTCCAAGTTAACTATTCCAAATTGTCAAAAATATGTTAGAAGTTTTCTAGGATTTACTGGATATTATAGAAGATTTATAGAAAAATTTACCAAAATAGCATCTCCACTCTTCAAACTGCTTACAAAAGACGGTGAATTCAAGTGGAGCCCTAATTTCCAATCAGCATTTGAAGCCTTGAAAACAAGAATATTTGAAGCACCTATCTTAAGAGGACCAAATTGGAAACTTCCTTTCCATATTTCTACAGATGCTTCAGATACAACTCTAGGAGTTGTATTGGGACAAAAATACTTGGTTCCTTATGCCATTTACTATACAAGTAAAAATTTGACTCCCACTGAGTTAAATTATACTGTGACTGAAAAAGAGTTGTTAGCTGTTGTTCATGCAATTAATAAGTTCAGACATTATATAATAGACTATGAAACTTTTATTCATGCTGGCCATTATGCAATTAGATATTTGATGAACATACCTATTACTAATGGCAGAGTTACAAGATGGCTCCTACTTTTACAGGAATTCAATATTACTGTGTTAGATAGACCCGAGAAACAAAACATAGTTGCTGATTTCTTGTCTAGGATTCAGAATATCAAAGAAGACTCTCCTGTAGAGGATAAGTTTCCTGATGAATACTTATTTGCAATAACTACTAAAACTCCTTGGTTTGCAGATATGGCTAACTATTTGGTTACAGGGAAACTACCTCCACATTTATTTCCTAGAGAAAGAAGAAAGATTATTCAGGATAGTTCAAGATATTCATGGATTTCTAGCGAATTGTATAAAACAGGGCCAAACTTTGTGATTAGAAGATGTGTTAGGGAAGATGAAATTCCTGATATTCTCAAATTATGTCTTGATGAACCGTGCAGTGGACACTTTTCTAACAAGAGGACAACTAATAAAATCCTTTCTTTAGGATATTTTTGGCCGTCCCTCTTCAAAGATGCAAAACAATATGTCAAAAGGTGTGACAACTGCCAAAGGGTAGGGAAACCTACCCCCTCAAATGAGATGCCATTACAACCTCAGGTACTCATTGAACCCTTTGAAAAATGGGCTTTAGACTTTATTGGACCTATTAATCCTCCATCCAGGCATAAAAAATATATATTGGTATGTATTGATTATGTCACTAAATGGGTAGAAGCCAAAGCATTATTTTCTGCTAATGAAAATACAGTAGTTAATTTTCTTTATGAGGATATTTTTACTCGCTTTGGTGTTCCAAGGGAAATTGTGACAAATCAGGGAAGTAAATTCACATCCAAAATGATGGAAAAGATTATGGAAGAGTACAAGGTCAAGCAAAGGAAATCCAATCCTTATCATCTGCAAGCAAATGGTCAAGTGGAGCCCACAAATAAAGTAATTGAAGGTATCATTACCAAGACTGTGCATCTACATAGAAGAGATTGGGTAGAAAGGCTTCCTGAAGCCTTATGGGCCTACAGAACTACATGGAGGAACACAACGGGACACACTCCCTATGAACTTGTTTATGGGAAGGAAGTTCTGCTCCCCATTGAGTTCCAAGTTAAAATCTTCAAGATGGCAGTTCAGTTGGGAATGGATCTATCAGAAGCTCAAAAGCATAAACTAGAGCAGTTGAATGAACTAGATGACATCAGACAAGAAACAGTTCAAAGAACTGATCTAGTTCATCAGCAGAGAGCTAGGTGGCATGACAAATACATCAAGGACAAAAGGTTTCAACAAGGAGATTGGGCATTGCTATTTGATTCAAAGTTCAAAGATTTTCAAGGTAAATTTCAGACTCATTGGCTTGGGCCATATGAGATTGAAAAAGTTTTTAGAAATGGAGTAGTAAGAATCAAAACAATTGATGAGCATCAAACTCCTCTCCTTGTGAATGGTCATAGATTGAAGATCAATCATAAGCCAATCTCAAAGGAGGTATTGTTGATGATTCCACAAGGTTGTATAAGTTTCACAACTTTGGGTCATCAAATCTTCCATCGGTATTTGTTGCTCATAATGATGAAGTGAGCAAACTTTGGCATGAGCGATTTGGTCACTTAAACTATCGCTCCCTTCAGAATCTATGTAAAGAAAATATGGTGATAGGTCTTCCAATGGTATCTTGCAGAGATGGTGTTTGTTCGGGATGTGTACTCGGAAAACATCATCGGGGCATTTTTGAAAAACGTGCCTCTTGGCATGCCTCAGCCCCTCTACACCTTGTGCATAGTGATTTATGTGGTCCACTTCCAGTTGTTTCATTCTCTGGCTACAAGTATTTCTTAACTTTCATTGATGATTTCTCCAGACGCACTTGGGTATACTTCTTAAAACTCAAGAGTGAAGTATTTAACATGATCTTGGCCTTTTAAGGCCTTTGTTGAAAAACAATATGGACATCAAATTCTTAAGCTAAGATCTGATAATGGCAGAGAATATGTTAACAACAAATTCATCAACTTTTGCACTGAGAATGGAATTCAAATGCAACATACTG
>APFE030134814.1:0-20811 GCA_000404065.3 Pinus taeda
AAAAAAAATTAAATAATAAAACTTCATAATTTAAAATAAAAAACCAACATCAATTTAAAAGACTGAAACATTTAATAATTAAATGATACTATTGTACTAACATAACACTTGCTACTTTGAAATATGACATCTATCTGATTAATAATTTAAGTCAATTTCCACTAGTACAACTAGTTGAGGATGGGCCTCATTAGCATGGTGACTCAGGATCAAACATCACGGGGGTGGTTATGCTCTATGTTAGGGGAAGGATACATGCTAAAAAATCCAATCAAGTTAGGGTTGGTGTGGCCTAGCAAGATGCGATCCTCCGTTGACTCTGACGGATTAGATGCCCCTCGGTTGCGGCTCTTGTAGCCATAGGTCAAGCCTGAAGGATCACATAAAACTTTACCAAAACAAATATAACACTTACTATAAAACGTAAACACAACACTTATTTCTTATAAATAAAATAGTTTGTATTCATAATCATGATAAGTATTTATAAATCATCTCATACATTAAAAATGTTATAATAAATCATGTAACTACATAGGAGAAACCCTACAATTATAGTCCCATCATTCCTCGCTATCAATTCTATGTATAGTAATCTTATAAACTTTGAGCTTAATAAAAAAAGACAAAAGATCATTTTAACTCATTTAGTTTTTAGACTCTACACAATGGATTTATGTTAAAAACTTCGATTTCCAATGAAAATGGTTTTTCTCTTGTGACGGAAAAGACCTCTTATAATGGATTGCATACTAGTCTAGATCTATCTCTCCGGATCTATCACACGCCTAGAGGGATCAAATTCCTCAAGGTGCAAACCTTGTTTTCAGTGTGAAGAACAGGAGGAAAGGTTTACACCTCGAGGGATTTGATCCCTCTCGGTGCATGATAGATCCAAAGTTAGGTGGATCTAGGTTGGTTCTATTTGAGGGAAAAATACCACATTTTTAGATTATCACTATTATGTATATGTTTCAGATAAACTTCATACTATGAAATTTACATTATGCTTTCCTTATTTTACATGAATATATTACTCTCTTCTTTAAGGTTTTTATGTTGCTTGCATTAATGTTTTGTAAGTCTATGCTTGTATGCTTTGAGTGATTTGTGTGGTTATGTATTTGGATTTGGATAGGAATGGTTGTGGATGCTACAATTGTCGTGTTATATTTCTATATGTGTATGTAATTGTTTGTTATTAATTAGTTGGTGATGAAGAAAGGAGACAATCTTATCAATACCTTGTAAGACGATTGATACTACACATTTATTTAATTTAATTTTAGGTATCACAACTTTTGAAAATTAATTAATTCTTAATAGTGTCCCTCCAGGTATTACTAAATATATCTGTAGTTTTAATAATTTACTGCATCAAGATTACTATTGAAATAATTTATTTCATTGCTAATGTTTGAAATAATTTATTTCCTTCAAAATGTTTTGATGAGTTTTTTAAACTATTGTTTGTTCTGCAAAAGTCAAGAAATAACGTAATTTTGATTACTTTTAATGAGTGGCCACATTTACAAAAACAATATTTGTTAGTTTTCCATCTTTTCATATTTATTATATGAAAATGATATATGATATCATAAGTTATTTGATTATTTAACTCGAACTATTGTAGTAAACATTATACCTTGTATCTCTTGCTCTCCAATATTAATAGGATGAAATACTATAACACAAAAATCATTCAATCATTCTTTTATGCTTACACTGAAATAAATACATATTGTTAATCCAACAACTTTAAGTTAATGCTATCATATATTGGATTACATCAAATCAGAAATCGTCATGTACACTGAAATCAATGCATATAATGCTTGCAATAAAAAAAGATTAGAAAACATATACACTGAAATCAATGAATCTAATGGAAACAATCAAATAATATTAGAAATTGACATCTACACTAATATCAATGTATCTAGTGTAGGCAATCAAATAAGATTATGAATTAACATCTGCACTAAAATCAATACATCTAGTGAAAGAAATGAAATAGGATTAAAAATATCTATATACATCGAAATCAATGCATCTAGTATAAGAACTCAACTAGAATTAGAAATCAACATCTACACTAAAATCAATGTCTTTAGTGAAAGAAATAAAATATAATTAGATAATATCCACACTGAAATGAATACATTTAGTGAAAGCAATCAAATAGAAATAGAAATCAACAACTACATTGAAATCAATGCATATAGCGTAAGAAATCAAATACCATTAGAAATCAATATTTACATTGAAATTAATGTATCTAGCGCAAGAAATCAAATATGATTAGAATGGTTTGTGTGTCTATGCATTTGTATTTGGATGGTAATGTTTGTGAATGTTACAATTGTTGTGTTATATTTCTATATGTGTATGCAATTATTTGTGACTAATTAGTTGGTGATGAATAAGTGAAAAAATCTTGTCAATAGTTTGCAAGAGGATTGATATTCCACATTTATTTTGTTTAATGTTAGGTATCATAACTCTTGACAATCAATTCATTCTTAATAGTGTCCCTCTAGGTATTGCTAAATATATCTTGAAGAGTAGTTTTAGTAATTTATTGCATCAACATTACTCTTCAAATAATTTGTCTCATTGTTCATGTTTGAAATAATTTATTTCCTTTAAAATATTTTTGTGATATTTTTTTTATCTATAGATTATTTCGCACAATCAAGAAATAATGTAACTTTTATTTTTTTAAATGATTGCTTAGATTTACAAAAGATTTACATTATTTGGTAGTTTTTCCATATTTTGATATCAATTATATGAAAAGGACAGTTTAGATCGTAAGCTATTCAATTCTTTAACTCGAACTATTGTAGTAAATGCCATCCTTGTCTCTCTTGCTTTCCAATATTAATAGGTTGAATTACTATAACAAAAAAATCAATGGTCATTATCAATCATTTTTTGTGCTTACACTGAAATGAATGTACATTGTTAATCAAATCATTTCAAGTTAATGTACAATCACACATTGACTTATATAAAATAAAAAAGCATCATGTATAATGAAATAAATGCATCTAATGCATGCAATCAAATATGTTTAGAAAAAAATGCATCTAGTGAAAGCAATCAAATAGGATTATAAATCAAGATTTACATTGAAATCAATGCATATAGTTCAAGTTGTGAAATAGGATTAGAAATCACCATCTACATCGAAATCAATGCATCTAGTGCAACCAATCAAATAGCATTATAAATAACCATCTACACCAAAATCAATGCATCTAGTGAGAGCAATAATATCGAATTAGAAATTAACATCTACACTGAAATCAATGTATTTAGTGCAAGCAATCAAATAGAATTAGAAAAAATCTACACTAAAATCAATGCATCTACTCCACACAATCAAATATCATTTTAAATCAACATCTATACTAAAATAAATGCATCTAGTGCAAGAAATCAAGTAGTATTATAAATCACCATCTACTATGAATTCAATGCATGTAGTGTAACAAATATTCTTCCCTCTCTCCCCGCTGTATATATATATCCCTATATATACCCCCAACCATACACACTCTCTCTCCATCTCTTCCTTTTCACTCTATCTCTCTCTCTCTCCCCTATTTTGTCTCTCTATGTCTTTCTTCTTCCCACCCTCTCTCGCCACCCATCTCTTTCTCTCTCTCTCTCACTCTCTTTGCTCTCCAACCCTGTCACTATCTCTCTCCCTCTCTCCTCATCTCTCTACCCATCACTCCCCCCTCCGTCTTTGTGTCTCCTTCTCTCTCTCTTACCCTTTTCTCCCTCTCTCACTCTTATCCTTCTCTCTATCTTCATTCCTCATCTCCCCTCTCCTTCAGTTTATCTCCTTCAATGCAAGCAATCAAATATGATTATAAACCACCATCTACAATGAAATTAATTCATCTAGCGCAAGAATTCTTCTTCTCTCTCTCCATCTCTCCTTATTTTCCTCTTTATCTCACCCCCCAAACACTCATGCTTTCTCTCTCCATATCTACCTATCTCTCCCTCTCCCCATCTCTCTCTTCTTCCATCTCTTCACCTTCCATCTATATATCTATCACTCTATGTCTCTCTTTTGTATCTCTATATCATCCCCAAAATATACACACTATTTCTCCATATTTATCTATCTCTTCCTCCCTCTTCCTCTCCCTCACTCCTTCAACTTCTCTCCCTTTCTCTCCCGTTGTATCTCTCTTCCCTCTTGGTATCCTCCCTCCCTCTCTCTCCATCTCCTTTATCACTCCTCTCTCTCCACCTTCCTTTGTCTGTGTGTGTCTTCTTACCTCTCTCTTTTTTATCACTTCCTCTCTCATTGTCTCTCTCAAATCCTCACTCACTTCCTTCTTGTCTCTCCCTTTCTCTCCCACCTCCCTCTATCTCTCCCCCCCCCCTCTTCTTCTCTTATGTCATTATCTCTTCTCTCTATCTCTCATTCTTTATATCTCTATCTCACACCAAAACATATATACTCACTCTCCATCTCTCCCTTGTCACTCGTATACTCTCTCTAAACTTTTCTCTCTCTCCTCCTCTCTCCCCCTTTCCCTCCCTTCCTCTCACTCCCTCTATCTCAACACCTCTATCAATATATGTCTTTGTTGCCTCCCCCATATATATCTAGAGTTAATATATATCATGATATATTAATATATATTTCAATATAACAAGTTCAATAATATATTAAACTTAATATTGTATTAAAACTAAGTTATTAAATTTATAATATTAATATTAGATTTTTAAATATTTTTTACATGGTATGATAATAATTTTTTATTATTACGACATTTGATATGAAATATTTATGTCTTTATAGCTTTTAATATTTCCATAAGATAAGTGTTTTCCTTTTAAATATTTTTTACAAATATTTAATATGAAAAAATATTAAAAAGATTCTAAGAGGAATATTTAGATTCTTTATGTGTGAATTAACCTTTTTACTTTTAAGAAATAGTCTTGACTTTAGTAAAGAGTAAAGATGTTTAAAAGTTTACCTAATTTGGAATTTTAATGTGGTAAAATTTTTTGTTGAAGGTAAATTTATGATCCATTCACATTCAAACTATAAGATAAAATAAGTATTAAACATTGTAGCTACTTTTCAAAGGTTTCCAAGATAAAAAAAATTAGAATAGAATTACCTTATGTGTTTAATAGTTATTTTATGGTATACATTGAATTTGAGTCAAAAATTAAATGCTATACAAAACATTTAAATTAATTATTCGTATTTCAATTTTGATGATGAAAAGACATCTTACAAATTATATCTATAATGGACTTACTTTATTATTGCCATTAATTTTTATTAATAAGAAGAAAGAAAAATTTAAATTATATTAGGAAATAATTATTTAAAAACAATTTTAAATTTTAAACTAAAAATTATGTTTGTTTTTTCTGATCTATATATAATATATAATATATATATATATATATAAATATATATATATATAAATGAATTATCAATTCAATTGGATTCTGAGTATGACTTTTATGTTTTTTAAAAAAATAGGTAAAATAAATTTGTTTCCATGTCATTAAGGTGAAACACTATAAAGTTCGAACCATAATAGTTACTGAAAAAATATACACATTTAACAAACTATTTCCTATATTACTACTAATCTTACATTCATTATTTTTTATATATTAAAATTAAAAATAAATATTTTAAATTATTAAGTGAAAAAGAGTAAAATAAAAAATGACTATTATATGTAAAATAATATTAATTAGTTATGTTTATTTTAAAAATAATAACTAATTTATTTGTTTATTTTAATTAAAGCAATTAAATTAGTTTAATTAGAAAATATATATACAAAATTTAAAATGAAACTTAAATGGGTAAAGAAATAATTACCTTCCTGAGTCCATTTTCAATCTTTCTTTATAAAATTTAAATTAGAAGATTAACGAAAATTTAACAAAGAAATTACCTTACACTTCATATACTATTGTCCCAACATTTACCTTTAGCGTTCTTCTGGGTTAAATCATGATTATTATAAATTTATCGAATGTTTTCATCATTAATTCAGTTTTACTTTTACAAAAAGATTGTATTTAACATTTAAAATTACTAAATGAATATTTCTGCCCATAAATAATCTTAAAACCAAAAAGATTCCATTGAAAATAATATAAATGTTGCTAGAAAAATGTTAGAATAATATTAAAATGGGCATTCCTGATTATTAATTTTTTATTTGTAATCTGTTTTCATGAAATAATCCTATTCTCAAAGTTTTTATCAAACCTACACCTGCTTGATGAACTTTATCAACTGTGGTACTACCCGTTTATGATATTCCAAAACAAAAATCAAAATATGCATATGCTTTACCAATTGTATTTTACATGCTACATCCATTAAATGCAATCCTTCCTTTTTCATTATTTTATATATAAGATACAATACATAACGATTACACATCAAACCAAAGTTCATACTTTAAACTTACCCAGAAAAAGTTAAAACATATCGAAGCAAAGTTCATGCTTCACTTTACACAGGCAGTTGAATAGTCTTATTTGGTAGCACATTCCACGAGTTTTTACAGTAGCCCTGATGCTGTGATCCATTACTGCGGCTGAATTTGTGAAATGAATTCCCTTAAAACCAGAACATGATGATATGGAAGCCTTAGCTCCTTATGAAAATCCTGATGATATTCAAACAGAAATCTATATGATATGCAGCGTGCTGCAGAAACATTCTTTCTTCATGGAGTGGGCTACTATGAAGAAATCATGCACGATCTAAACGTCTAGCTCCATAGATACATATTACTACTTACCAAACCCTAGTTCTGATAAAGACATCACTGATCATGACATTCAGTGGTGCTAATCTGGAGGAATGGGGTGTCCTATACCTGGGCTATGAACCGGATAAACAACATCTATCATGTTTTCTTTCGAACTTCTACCAATTACTTGAACAGGAGGAGATCCATAGACCTTTCGGCCATGGATATCATGGCAAGACTTGCTTTCACAAGTGGAAATCGCAAGCCCTATTCCTCCACGACCGACTAACTCAGCTCGGAGATCCCGAGCTTCAATTAAAGAGAAGGAACGAACCAAACAATACAGGAGCATAAACATTAAAACATAAGCAGTTCTGCCATATAAACAACTCTTCATTCCGCAACTAGATTCAAAAATAAAATTCTCTTAGGCCAAGACGAAAACGATATTGATACACACCTAGCTTGCAAACTACTGGTCTAAGAAGAGGAGGCTCCTTTGAGTTGTGAGCTTGCCTCTCCATCTTATTTATCATGAAAATTTCATACATGAGTGCAATGCCCTCCAATCGACTCCACCATGAAGTTGAGTCGAGAAATTCTTTCCCCATCATTAAAATAATGCTAATATTCTAAAAGCATTATAATGCTTAGATCTTATAGGTTGTTTACACGCTTATTCAAACTTGCTTATACTTATTTAAATTTCCTCATATTACGCTCAACTGGACTAATAATAAAATATAAAACACTCAGTGCTTGACCAGAATGGAGATTACTGCTATGGAAAATTAGGTCCGTCAAGATGCATGGCCGGCAGCTTTTCATTATACCTTATCTGGTTTAATGAGATATGGGCACTTGTTATTGGGCATAATAATTACCATTTAGTGAGTGAACTATTGGCTATTTGTTATTCTATTAATTTTATTAATGGGATTATATATTTTTTTCTGAAGAAATGAGATCAAATGAGAACTATTCTTTTAGTTATTATTGGATATTTATATTTTTTTAAAATTCATATTTGAATAAAATTACCGCATTGTTAAATTCTGAGGTCTCTGCAATTTAAGTGAATTACCAATTTCTTTTTGCTAAATTACATTTTTGAATTATGAGGTCTCCACAATTCTAATACCCTATATGAAAACTTATTTAAAACAATAAAAAATCAAAATTTAACCTAAAGTTATTTGGATAGGTTAAAAAAAACCTTTATAAAAATTAAATAACACATACTGAAAATTATCTCCATTTATATGATATACCTATAAATGGTTGTAAGCACTAATCAGGTTGTTTTATGGTATTAGTACACTGCAAGTTTGGATGTATTTATCCAACAATACACCAATCTTCACTCTTTTTATTTTTAGTTGGTTAATTGTATTTTCAACAATAAAAAAATCAAAATTTAACCTAAAGTTATTTGGATAGGTTAAAAAAAACCTTTATAAAAATTAAATAACACATACTGAAAATTATCTCCATTTATATGATATACCTATAAATGGTTGTAAGCACTAATCAGGTTGTTTTATGGTATTAGTACACTGCAAGTTTGGATGTATTTATCCAACAATACACCAATCTTCACTCTTTTTATTTTTAGTTGGTTAATTGTATTTTCAAGTCGTAAACTCATTTAGATTCTTAAAAATATAGAAATGTTTATGGGTTTCAATTTAGTAATTCAAATGTACTAGACATTCTTAAAAAAAAAAGAAAGTAACTTAAACTATATATTTCAATAAAAAGAAACACTAAAAATGAATAATCAAGCGGTGAGAAAATTTAACCATATTTACCTAATTAAACTATCCTATAACATTTAACCATATTTACCTAATTAAACTATCCTATAACTTTAAATCCCAAATAGCATAAATTTAATACTTAATGTCCTTTAGGAAGATAATTATTTTAATATTAAGATATCAGTATTTTGACAATTTTATTATAAAGGTATATTTTTTACTAAATTTTTAAGTGAATATGTTAATGGAGTTTTTAGTTTGATATTTTTTTATTTGATTTTGGATTAAATTAGATTTACTGGTCTCAAAACTAACTATTTTAATATGAATGTTTATTTTGAAATAGTGTTTCCAAAATTTTATTTTAATTATCAATAATTATTAAGTGAATAGTAGGGATTCAACATTCATAAAATAACCTAGAATTTTTAAGTAGTATTCACAAATTAAAAGTCTAAATTTATATCCAAATTAGTTGTATTTGGATTTTTTTCCTTTTAATTAAATTGATTAATTAGAAAATTTGTCATGTGAAGAATTTTATGGTGTTTTTGGAATATGACCTTGATAAGCTATATTATTTGCCCATGATATTGTAAGAAAGCCTATTTATAAATTAAGAATCTACTTTAAAAAGTGAATGAATAATCTTGGTTAATATTTTTTTAAAGTATAAGTGTTTAAAATATTCTTAGGACTTGCCAATAGAAGAAACAATCTTGGTGAAATGTATGGGCTCCTACTTGGCTTCTCTTACCTAAAGAAAGTAATATATCTAAGATAGTAATTTTGGGAGATTCACTTCTCATCATTCAATAGTTGCAAAGAGACTCTCTAGCTCCTACTTGGGCTTCTCTTAGCTAAAGAAAGTGATATATCTAAGATAGTAAACTTTGGAGATTCACTTCTCATCATTGAATTGTTTCAAAGAGGTTCTCTTCCTAGGAATAATCACCTTAACCTTCTTTTATGCAGAACTCAAAGTATCTTGTGTTAGATGATCCAAAAATACAATTTTATCAAAAGTTATAAAATTAGAATAAAATAATTATTAATTTAAGATATTAAATTAATAATTATTATTCTACAATGTTTAATTATTTAATGGAGACTTTTAGAATTAGCATATTGTTGTAACTAGATATGACTCTCCAAATGTGTCCTATCTTAGGCTCTATTTTAGGAGATTTGTTAGCTAGTTGGTTTGAATAGCATTTATTGTAAATGGACACTTGTTATTTAGTAAGTGATCCATAATTAGAGGTAGTTAGGACATGGAGCTTATAAATAGCTCATTGCAAGAGTGTTTGGTTGTTAGGGTGTAAACTCTTGCAAAATCATATTATGTAATTATTTTTTCCTGATTAATAAAATTATGTGTATGAGGACACTTATGCCATTATTGTGGTATCAGAGCTCCAATAATGCTACAGTTGATTTGAGGAGGAGATTCCAGCTCTATCAGATCGTGGAAAACTCAACTCCGTTGAAGTGATCAGCAAAAGATTGATCGCTGAGATTGCTTTATTAATCTAAACCCAAAATTGGTCGATCGTCAAAGATCCATGGTTTCAGGAGCCTAGTGCCTGATCCGTAACCACTATCGATTCATCCATGGTTACGTTAATATTGGGATTCGTTGACAACCCAAGGTATGGTTTCAAGGCAGATAGTTCTTTTGAAATTTCAAGCTACACGATGCTATGCTCTATTTTGTGCATGCATTCGAAATGGAGCACTGGGTTTTAGGAACTAAGAGTAACCCTTTGGTAAGTCAGGCTTTGGCGAATATAAAGGTTTTACCTTACTATTTATATTCCGACCAAATAATAAAACATCGTATATTTCGTGACATTTTCTTGCTAGTGTCCATTTCTAGAGAACACGAGTGATCGGCAAAGTTAAGCTTGGCTTTCTTGCCTCTAATCTTTTTAGCCTCTGCATCATAGGCCTTGGCAGCCTCCTCTGCAGTATTAAACGTTCCAAGCCAAACCCTAGCTCCCCTTCTGGGATCTCAAATCTCTGCAGCCCATTTTCCCCATGGACGTCGCCTGATACCTCTATAAAAAGTTGTCCTCTTCCTCGAAATCCTTCAAAGGAGGAATCTTGAAATCTTTCCTGGAAGGAATCGCCTCATTTTCACTGTCGGTCGAAGAAAATTCATGGTTTAAGCTAAAAATATTCTTGCTGGGCTCCAATTTTTGCTTGTATTCGGCATCGAAGCTACCCAATTTTTTATTGAAGGATTCCGATATAGCTCGACCATTGCTGAAAAAGTCAGCAAACTTATCAAAATCCCTGGGAGTTACATGTTGAGGGGAATGAAATCTGCTTCACCTCCACACATCTTTTTGTTTAAAAATAGACGCTGCTGCTGCCACCAGAAAAGAGAAAAGCCTCAGTGACACGTAGGAGTTGATTGCTTTAAAAGCTACCTAAAACATCTGCCGAATCGCCGATGCTTTGCTTTCTGATCCACCCAAGACACCTGCCAGTGCCGTTGCTTTTCAGATGTTGCAGTTTTATCGACTCTTCGTCATTGAGTAGAGTCAAAAATACGTAAGTGCCATCGGACGTGGATGAAGACGTGTCTATGAGCTACAAGGCACTATTCAGTCGTGGTAATCCAGAAGAGCAGAGGTTGCTTGAAAAGTAGACGTCGGAAAATTACTATAATGGCAGGAAGACAAAGAAAAATAAATTTTTTAATTTAGGGTTAAGAATTTTACAAAGGTTTTTATTATATATAGTTTGTAATTTTGGAGAGATAAGGATTTTTTTTTTTTAATTTCTAAAATATTTTTTTTGGAGAAATAAGGTGTGGGGTTATTTGTAAATGTTTAGGGCAGTAATTTTTGGAGTAATAAGGAGTTTTATTTGTAATTTGTAAATTGGAGAGATAAGGTGTGTTGGCTAATTTGTTTTTAAGAAGTTCTTTTTTATTTTCAATTGGGGTCATCATATTGTAACTCAAAGTAATTTTACTTTGAGGTGGGGTAATTTTTTTTCTAGATTGTGCAAAAGCACCATTGTAAAAGTCAAATTTTGAAAGTTTCCTTGTAAAAATTTGAGAAATTGACTAGAGCCAAGTGCAAAGCTCAGTCAATTTTCTCTTGTTTTGACGACTATTCGAGGGTCAAGGCCAAGCCCCGATAGATCGTGTTTTTTGCGTGGTGTGTTGTGTTGACTATCTTGTCATTTCTGTTCTGATTCTTGGTGCGATGCTTCAATGCTACAATGTCTAAGTTGATTAATTTTTTTTCTGATTCTGACAAACTTGAAGGCACAAAATCTTATAAAACATGGCATCATCTCATCAAAAGCACTCTCATTTACAATGAATTATGGCAGGGAATATGTGATGGAGATGTTAAGCCGAATAAACCCACAGATGGAGCTGCACTAGAAAAATGGGAAATCAAGAATGCTAAAGCCTTAGCTCTTATTAAATCTTCTATGAATCATGAAATGTATGTCCATATATAAAATGCTACAGATGCATGGTCTACTTTGAAAACCTTTAAAGACCTCTTTGATACTCAGCCTGAATCAAAGAAAGTTGATCTATAATTAAAATTGTTGCAACAAAAATTAACTGAAGGCGGTGATGTTCTTGAATATATCTCAAGACTTTAGAATATTAGGCAAGAAATTATTAATGTTGGTGTTCCCGCAATTGATGATAGCTTTATGGTCACAATTGTAATTGCTAGACTTCCTTCTTCCTACATGCATTTTTTGGAGACTCTACAAGTAACTGGGAAATTAGAGAAACTAAAGTTTGATGAACTCTGTGAAATGTTGACTCAACATGATAAAACTTTTGGGAAGAACAAGAAAGTTGGTGAAGATGTTTTTCTCACATGGGCCAGCACTAGTAAGTCATCAGCAGACAGTTCTCGAGGCAGAGGAAGAGGGA
Source organism: Pinus taeda (assembly GCA_000404065.3). Taxonomy (NCBI): domain Eukaryota; kingdom Viridiplantae; phylum Streptophyta; class Pinopsida; order Pinales; family Pinaceae; genus Pinus; species Pinus taeda. The sequence goes on from APFE030134814.1 coordinate 12,456, forward strand.
ATCGGAATCAAGCAGCACATAATCAAGGTCGAGCCAAAGCAAAGGAAACAATTTTAACAGAGGAGGAAGAAATAATTTTCAAGGTAGAGGAAACAATCAAGAAAGAGGCAATTTTCAAGGACAAGGAAACAATAATCAAGCTAGAGGACAATGTCAACATAGAAGTCAAAGCAGAGGTAGAGGAAAATCTTCAGGAAGAGGAAGAGACTTGAGTCAAATTGTGTCGAAGATGTAACAAAGTTGGCCATTATGTTGAAGATTGTCACTTCACTTAATAAAATTCCTAAGTTTCAGCAACATTCAACGCAATTTGCCAATGATCAAGATGAAGATAACTCAGAATATGTTTTTACTTCCTCGCTAGCATCACAACTTTCATTCCAAATTAGAAGTGACTATGAAGATGCCTGGATCTTGGATTATGGGGCCACTCAGCACATGACTTGTCGACGTGATTTTTTCTAGAATTTTCGAGATTGCTAACTTAATTCCATTTTTCTTGCTGATGATACAAAACATACTCCTTATGGAAAAGGAGTAGTAAACGTTTTTCTCCCTGGCATTGGAGAAAAAATGATTTCCAATGCATGGTATGTACCCAGTTTTAAGAAAACTTTGCTCTCTTTAGTCACAATTCGACAAGCAAGACATCAGGTGATTATGGAAGATGGTTTAGTCAATATTAATTCAGTCAAAAAGAACTTGAAAATAGTCATGATAGATTATGAAGATGGAAAACTATTATAGATGAAACAGACAGTTATGCCAAGGCATTCTGATTTTGCAGGGGCAGTGACTACAGGTATTTCACCTATAAGACTATGGCATGTAAGATATGCACATTTGAATTTTGAGAGTCTTTCTCTATTGCAGAAACAAGGAATGGTTAAAGGACTTCCCACATTCAAAAGGGAAAATGCAAAATGTGAAGCTTGCATTTATGGCAAACAAAGTCGAGAAAGTTTTCCAACAAGTTCATGGCATGCAAACAGGCAGTTACAACTAGTTCATAGCGATGTTTGTGGACCACTATAAACTTCCTTTGGTGGATGCAAATATTTCTTACTATTCATTGATGATTTTAGCAGAATGACTTGGGTTTACTTTTTGAAGAACAAGTCAGAAGCATTTGATAAGTTTAAAATTTTTTGCCAACTTGTTGAAAATGAAGTCAAAGAAAAGATAGGTACTCTCAAGACAGATAATGGGGGAGAATTCACTTCAAATGAATTCAAAACTTATTGCAGTGAAAATGGCATAAGACGACATCTTACTAATTTTTACACTCCATAGCGAAATGGAGTAGTCGAAAGAATGAATCACACTTTGTTAGGAATGGCGAGATCCATGTTAAATTTCAAGAGGTTAAGTCCAACATATTGGGCGGAAGCAATTCATACAACTGTCTACTTAAGAAACAGATCTTCGACTGCATCTTTAGACAGAATCACACCTTATGAAGCTTTGTTTGGTCTCAAACCTCGAGTTAAACATCTTAGAGTTTTTGGGTCATTGTGTGATGCCTTAGTTCTGAAAGAAAGATGAACTAAGCTTGACTCAAGAAGTTTGAAATTCATAATGATTGGCTATTCTGATGAGAATAAATGGTATCGTCTTTTGACCAATGGAAAATTCAGTGTGAGCAGGGATGTCATTTTTGATGAAACTCAGAGTAAGAGTGCTAAAGAAATTGAAAATCTTCTTCACAAGTTAGAAACTAAAGGAAGTAAAAGAAATGGAAAAATGAAAAGTCAACCAACTTCACCAAATTGGTATGAACTTGATTTTCCTTCCTCTGAAGATGAGTGATCCAGTCCATCTACATCAACAACATCATCTGGGTCTTCTAGTAGTTCATCTGCATCTCCAAGCAGCAACAGTTCTTCTGACAGTGATTCTCCACATTCTTCACCTAAACGACGAACATCAATTTATATTAATCCTCTTTACAATCATGGAGACTTTACAGAAGCGCAAACAAGTGAGCACCAACTACCAAAATGTGCAGTTCAACTTTTGAAAGATGTAAAGCTTGATAAGCAAAATAAAACATGCACCAAAAGGGCACATAGAAGTGAAAGCAATTTTGCCTTAATAGCAAATGATTTTACTGAACCTTCCACATACAAAGAAGCATAGTACATTTCTAAAGTCACTTCATCCTACAAAACATAGAGAATCTCCCAAGGGAACGCAAGCATGTTGATCACAATTCCCTTCAGTGCACTAACTGTAGGCCTAGCGACCTCATTTTTTATAACGAGTGCCCCGTTTGGTAGAACTATAGTGTTAGTCATGTGGATGCACATCATTTCCTTAGTTACGGTCATGCCTACTGTAAGGCTAGTTGACAGAGTACCAGCCTGAGGAGTGTGCACCTGAAACTCTTGTATTTGCACCCGAAGGGCCCCCAATAACATATTATTTTCCTCCATGAACTACTGGAGGGCCTCCGCGATAATATCATGCACCGTCTCCCCTATATCATGTAGATCCCCCTTAGTGAGGTTGATCTAGTCGAAAGAAGTCTTGGAGGCTTTTGAGTTCTTTTGCGGCCCCACATGCTCGCTCTCTCGAGCGCTAGCACATTAGCTGTGTGGCTACCATCTATGGGTTCGTGCCGCCTTCCTCTATATCCATTTCCTGTTTGGGCAGAAGGTGACCTCTAGCATTCATGCTCCTTTTCTATTGCCTTTTGATGCTCCTCTGCTGCCTTCGCAACATCCCATGCTTCCTGTGCCTTTGCTACTGTTGCTTTGTTCCTCCTCTTCTTTGCCAACAGTGCCATCTGTACTTTTTCCTCCTCATTTTTACTCTATGCAGTGGACATTTCTGATTCCAGCATGGAGCTAGTTGGAGCACACCACTCCAACGACCACGACTAAAACATGGAAAATATGACACCGTCTGTGGATAGGTAGGGGAACTCATTCCATTTCTTCACGGGAGCTTTATGCACCCATATATATATATGATGGAAGTTCGCCTTGAACTCCACAAAGCTCTGCAGACTATTATAGATAGTGGTCGATAACCGCAATTTGTGGTTAATCCACATTCTAATGTTCATCTCCATGAACACCTAAAATATTTTGTTGTCTCTAATCCTCTGCGCATCTTTAGTTGCCCATAGCGAAGCATACTTTGTTGCCTCCAAACAATCCTTTGCAATTATGGGGAATTGGGTTTCCTCAAGCAATTCCCAAGCCACGAGCACTATGGCTAGCAGAAGCCATGCATAGTGGAAAGTCTTCCTTTGTTCTTCTCCCTCGCAACAATTTTCCAGGAACTCCTTAAACAAGTACTCTGACAAGTTAAACTTGACCCCGTCTATGTACTGCATGGCAACTTCTACCACTAATGCGAGCACCTCATCTATGCAACACTTATGCATAACCTTGCCAGCTAGTATCTAGGTCACAACTTTGACTGCATTACTGTTGATACCAGAGATTGTGTACACTCTATTCTTCTTCTCCAGTTTGAATTTTCTCTTCATGGCCTCCGTGATGGCCAAATAGTTTCTTTTACCCTCCGAAATATCTGTTGGGTCCTCCCCCTTCCAAGCAAGTTGAGTAACTCTATGAATTAGGTGGTCCATGATGGGAATGGGCTCCTCCAGCCATAAGCACCCACATGCACTAGGCAGAGTAGCTGCCTGATGACAAAGATAGTTACTGGGGCACGATGGTAATGTAGCACCTAGAGTAGGTTTAACAACCCTTCTTTCTCTACTCCACACAACGGCTTATGTGGCTCCAACTCTATGACTCCTATCGTGGTGTTTTTCTTTGGCTGCATGAGCTACGTGGTTGCCAAGTGTGGAAATTTTCGTGGTCCACGAGATCCTAGTATTCAAACTTTAGACCCCACACCCATCCCAAGCACGCTCCTTCAAAAGTGACATCATCGGGTAGTAGCGGAGTCTGTAGAGAGTTCTTGCTCTCATCTAGGTCATTGGGTACCCTTGCCTTCCCCTTACATGGAGGAACATACATAGGAAGTTTGGTTAGAAGGTGCGCGCCCTCAATTTCTTCCTCCATTTCTTCGTCCTCCTCCTCTTCAACTAGGATTACCTCAAGGTCTTCCTCCTCCTCATCGATTTCCACATTAATCACTTTCCCCTTTTCTTCCATGGTCAGTTTATTTCTCAGCGGGTTTTGAGGGGACATGTGCACCAGAAGCCTAGGCTACTTATCCTTCTTAGGTCTTAACGTGCACGATGGTTTAGGGATTTCTGCAACTATCCTAGCACCTTCTCGGACATTTCCTATTGTCATGTCCTAAGTAGCCTCTTAAGCAATCATCTGTCCAACATCCCTAGCTTCTTCGGATGCTACCATCTCGTTGTTCCACAAATCTCTCAACTACTCAGGTAAGTTCTCAAACAATTCCTTCAACTTCAAAAGATCGAACCAGTTGAGAAACAAGAATCTTTGGGCACACAAGAGCTTAATTCTCAAATGGCCAATTGTTGTTTGCTGGGTAGCCCTTTGCAATTTATAGTGCCTATTGAAATCGAATTCAACCGTTCCCCCCAAATCTAGTCTGTTAATGCTCCCTTGGTGGCAGATTTTCCCAAATCTAGCCCATAAAGCCTGCCTTAATTTCCTGCTTCCCACCCCATTTGTTCTCAAACCAAGTATTACGTCGTGAATAGTGATGATAACGGTCACTTTCCATCCAAACCATGCAACTTCACAACTACCCTTGCATTGACACAGACCTTGTGACACCTCACTATTGCATGGAGTCTTGACATCGTACAGCTCCCAAGCAGAGTAGTTTATAGTCCCACGCCTCCTTCCAACTTCTTGGAGCGCTGAGACTATGCTTCCTACAGGTACTCAGCTGGTCGGCCACCTATTTACAGCTTCAAATGACTACCATTTACTTTCCCTGGGGAGAGTTAGCTATTTAACTCATCCAATTGTACCTGCCACCATCTGTGATTTCCTTAACAACATGCAGTCCCATCCTATGCAGCAAATTGAGAAACTCTTGGCAGTGTTCCCCAAGTCTATCAATGTAATCAGGCTCGTCCTACTTTATCACTACGATTTTTCTATCAAGAAAGTCCTTGTTTATTCCTTCCTCAAGCTTCTTGACTTCTGCTTCCACGATGGCACTTTCCTCCATCAACTGAACTCTTTCATTCATGAGTTCTTGGAGCCTAAGATCAGCGTGCCAGATCCCTTCATGAAGTCCCAAGCATTCTTCTTTGAGCACTTCCAACTACATGATCCCTTCTTCCAAGGCTCCATGATCTGTCATATCCATGGGCACTGCTATGCGCAGACTAGGCACTATGTATTCCCTCGGCATTATGGCGTTCGCTCCATAGGTCAACCTAGAAGTTGTCTATCCTATCAGTTTCTTGCACATTGTCCTATAAGCTGACAAAACTGCTGGTATGCGCAGGTCTCAATCACTTCGCCGCGCACTACATACCTTGTTCAATGCTTTTCACACCTCGTTAAATGCTTATGCATGGATGACCCTTTGCACGATCATTCCCTCCACATTCTATCATTCCAACTTGAAAATTCGGTTGTGCGTTTTCCCACCCAACGCATTCCTACTAACCGTATCTCCCAACGCGAAGTTCATGTGCATCTGCGTAGGTTTTTTCCATATGCCTATGCCCACCTATACAGATGCATGTGTAGACCATCCCATCCATTGTATTTATCTATTACTCACACCCTAGGCTTCCTAAATCATGTGCGCATCATTCTTCTACATCCGTGCTAGTTGTCAAAGCTTGCTTTGTGCATGCCCCACCATCTTGCAGGTGTAGCACGTAATACCGAGTTCAAGGCTTGGAAGCATTTCTTTTCTGACACTTCTCTTTCAAACCTATCAAAGAAGGTATCTACCTCACTTAACCCATCACAAGTAGGTAGATCTCTTACTTCTATTAATATGCAGCATAGTGACCTTGTCATCATGTTACAATTTAGGGTATTCATCTCATGTAATCGATTATGTTATCACTCAATCTCTTCATTAGAATCCAAGGTACAGGAGCTCTTGAACTCCCATGAAATTTTCCCATCCACGGTCGGGTTCACCCAGTCCTAGTATCATGTTGTTATCTTATAGATACATTCCAAATCATCATCACTTTCATAGTCACACACCAGCTCTGTATAGCATGATCCTTCAGCAGGGTCCAAGGGTACAATTACGCATAGTGACTTCTTGTCAAAAATCATTTTGCACTTCTTCAGATTAATCACCCCATTCATTTTAGTGGCCCAATCAATTCCTAAGAGCACGGGGTAGGGGTTGTTATCATCAACAATCTCTATAATTTCAAAGTTTTCCATACGCAGCTGAATAGGAGACCATTGCAGCGTAGGTCTCCCCATTCGCTCCCATGTCTGCATCAACAGAACATTCACATTCGATCCTAAATCCAAAATTTCTTGGTCCATCTCATATTCTCCAATTTGCGTGGTTAGCCTCATCTCTCTTCCGATTTTTGTCTTGTGCTTTTTGATCTTCCGGACTACGTGTCATTCTCCTACCGCAACCCCAGTGCATATATTAATGAGTTCCTATAATCCTTTTATAGCCTTATTGTTGTGCATTAACTTCATCCATGCTTCTAGGAATGTCGTAAGAATTGATGGGTCCATCTCCAAATCTGGTCTATCTTTGCTTCCTAAAGTGGGGGCATCGGTGAAGCTCTTCTTAGCCTCCATGAAGGTTTCCCGAGCATGCTTCAAATCAAAATCCGCATACTTTGCCGGAGCTTTGTGAACCCAATTATTATCTTTTGGATGTTTTCCTTTCTCATCTCCCATCTCGTTTCCACTTTGGAGAATCAAGTTCACATTTGGATCTTCATCGCGCAGCTCAAACCTCATCGTATGTAGGTTCTAAGTCAAGGGAGTTGTTAGCCATCCTTTTTCGTGTATCCTAGCTATCAGCGTAGGACAAGCTTTCGTCTCATGATCAAACAGGGATGGTGGATGTGTTGGGTTCGTACAATCATTAGAATAATGTCATGGCCCTCCGCATTTGTCGCATATCAGTTGTACGTGACCTCGTCTAGGTCCTCCACCTCAGCCTCGTCTACGCCCTTAAAATCTTGTTTGTGCCACTCCTGCATTGTGGTATAGGGACTGCATTTCAACCTCAACTCTGTAGGTGGGAGTTCTATCCATCATCAGCTCATAGGTTCCACAAGTGCACTCATTGTGTCCTAATGACCTAAAAAAGTTGCAAAACAATTGCTACGAATTTTATGTATACTTTTGTAACAAATGGTAGTTATCTGTAGCGTGTTTTCCTCCTATTTGACAAATCGCGCACCACAAAGCAGGCACCACACTAGGTCCTGTTTGTGCTTCTGGCCTTAACGACATCGGTCCTCCTCCCACAAGGTAATTTGTGAACACCAGGAAATGGTCCTTATCATGACCCTAACCCTTGGACTTTACGCACCATGCGTCTTCGCACACTTTTGGTCGAGCTGTTTTGTCCTGTTTCAGACTCTACATCTCAAGGAATAGGTTTTTCAATTGTGCATGGATTTGCTGAACTCCCAAGTTAGGATCCTACATTGGGGTCTCATGTAGCCTCATCATGATCTCTAAGCCCTCCTCTTGAGTCGTTAAATTCTGTTGTGACAACATGTTCCTTAGATGTGGTGATAGCGATGCTACAAATCATTCGCGGTGCTGTCCATCTGTCAGATTCATATTAGCTTTGTGAATCATACACTTCAACCTCTAATCCAATTCCTAAGGATTTTCACCTGGTATCATTCTGATTTCTTTGAACCTAATGATCGACTGTGCTTCAAAATTCGGTCTACTAAATTCTTTGTTTAATGTTGCTTGGACATCCACGATTCCTATATTTAGAATATCGTTTGAGTGCTTAATATACCAGGTCAGCGTGCGATCCTGTAGGGTGCTAACCAGTGTTGCTTTCCTGATATTATCATATGTAACTCCATGCGCTTCCCATACAACTTTTACAATGAACCAAAACAGGTCCGAATCTTCATTTCCCAATTGGTTGAACACATGAAATTTTATCGTTCTTTCCATACTGACTCACGGTGGTGGCAGAGGTGGTACGGGTGAAGATGGAGGTGATGGTGGTCAAGTTGGTGGCAGTGCGGGTGGGGGTGGTGTGCATGAAATCCTTTGTCTTATCAAATGGATCACACTTCACAAATAGACCATCGCGATCTCTTCTTCATCCCCTCCCAGAGGTGAAATCATAGGACTATTCTCTAGTCCCTTACTTCCTTCATTTCTGTTGGTTTTTCCACTTCACGTAGCTCCGGACATCAAGGTAGCTGCATAACCCTGTTCTCACATAATAACATTTTAAT
>APFE030134835.1:4824-24471 GCA_000404065.3 Pinus taeda
TGAGAGAAGCCTCGGCCAAGATACTGAGCGGGTTGGTCTTCTTCTTCCTCTTGCGGACCTCGGTCAACCTTCTTTGGAACACCTTCATCTTCGCCTTGCAAACATGCATCCTTGCCTAATAATGGTTTTTCATGTTCCTTAGAAATTTGTTGTTTCTATTGGCCTTCGCTAATAGCCTCTCTAGATGTGTGTTTACCCAGATAAGTATGGATTCTCTCTCTTTGGGCAGCAAGTCACTGGGCCTCCTACGGTTGATGACTCGATCACTTCGAATCCTCCATAGCTCATCCATCTCTTTCTCGTCCTCAAGCTGTTTGTTTCGCTGCTCCAAATATTTGATTATCCATTTTACCATCAATAATTGTGTTTGCAGCGAATGAATCTCGGTGCTTTGCTCTTGGATAATATCCTTGAGCTCTTGTGCTAGGAGAATCAGCGTCGAGATCAATAACCGGAGCACCAGACACTCTCTCCTCAATCTTGGGCTACTTGCCCCTCTCTGCTACCTGTGCTGCTGTCGGCAACGAGGCCCCTTCCACCTGGTGTGGAGATAACACTCGCTGATCTGATGATGATGACGAGACCCCTTCCACCTGCTGTGGAGAAAATACTCGTCGAGCTGCTGCAAACAAGGTCCTATGACCCTTCTGATATGTACACTGCAGTGGGGAAACAACATGTGTCGGCACAATAATCTCGAGCTGGCGTGATGGACCTCCCTCCTCATGAATGGCCTCTGGCTCTAGCTGTGGTTGTGGTGGCGCTATAAAGACCTCATGAGAAATGAAGTCTGCCCATGGAATGTCCTGCTGACTCAACTCGATCGATTTGGCACTTAGGAGGGCGATTTGATCGATTTGGAGGGTTTCTAGACAAAACAGGCTGAGTGGTCGCACCTCAGGCTCGAGTGTTCGCACCCCCTCTGAGTGGTCGCACCCCTTCTGAAAACACACTGTGGGAGTGGCGCTGAGTGGTCGCACCCCGCCCAACTGGTCGCACCCCTGCTCTGAGTGGTCGCACCCCTTTTTCAGGAGGCTTTTGGAGGCCTTCCCGGTGTCGGAATCGGGCGCAGGATAGCTTGTTGGAAAGGTATTTGAATATAATTTCCAACCCAAGTTTAATTTTTCAATTTGGAGTTGATTTGACCTGTTAAAAATCAAATCTCCCAAGACTGGTCAAAAAGTGCCAAATGAGGCTGCCTGAAAGAAGAGTGTTGTTGCAGTCAACTTTTGAATGCCTTCCTCAACCCCAAATTTAGCTCATGATAGCTCATTGGAAATATCTCTTTGTATAGTTATCATTTTACCCATCAATCAAATCATTTGGCCAACAACGCTAGGAGAAAACTTGATTTTCCCAAGGTCACTTCAGGGGTGTCTTTGATTCTCCTGAGGCAACGGTATTCTTGACATTTCTCTCAAACCATGACACCTGTGTAAAAAGTGAAGGAGGTTTTTCTTATTTTTCATGTTGTGGACAAAAACCTCTCTCAATTTCCAAAAATTCATCTTTTATTTCTCTGAAGAATCATTTGAGTGTGACTTGTCCCGATGTGTGAAACAAGGAATTCTGTCGAAATGAAGCGAGATGAAGGGGATAGGGGGCTTCTAAATTCTTGGGGAAATTTGTGGGAGTGGGGAGGGATGTTGGGGAGTAGGGGAAAGTGTAATCTCAGAGATTGAGTGAGGGGAAATGGTCCAAAAGGGCAAAACACAGGCCCAACCTAGAAAATTGCCAGGTTGTAGCTAGAAACTAGGGTTTGTGGAAAAATGAGGAATTTGGCGGATCTAAGGGATGGGAAGTGTTTTATAAGGTACTTCAAGGATAGGGGAAGGTGTATGAACATCAGGATATGAGTTTTGCTGATGATTTGGCCGCCCAAGAGAAATTGCCTTCAAAACCCTAGGAGAGGGAAATGAACTTGCCAAGGCATAACTGAAGCATGAACAAGATGTAAAATGACTCATTAGACACTGACATGATAATGAAAACCCTATGAATGATGATAGGCTCAGCTGAATGATGACATGGACTGACATTTGGGCAAACCCTAGACCTAATGCCTAGTGACCAAATTTTGCTTGAAGACTCACTGAAATGACAAAATTTGACCTTAACACTTCAAAATAACTTTGTAAGAGCACATTTGATCACTGGAGGAAGGCTGTAAAGACTGACACTAATAGGTCCTTTATTGGTGGATTGGTATTTGTCACAATTATTGGTGGTGTGAAGTGAAAACTATGTTGGTTGTGTTGGAGTTTATATCAGATTCTATCATTCTTGTAGTGTATCTGCTATTAGTGTATATATCACCCATGAGTGAACTTTGTTGGAAATTACGAAGTTTTCTTTTAGGTTTCTGCTATTGGTTATCAGGTTAAAAAGAATAGTTTTGTATGCATCACCCATGAGTGAACTTTGTTGGAAATTAGGAAGTTTTCTTTTAGGTTTCTGTTATTGGTTATCAGGTTAAAAAGAATAGTTTTGTGTTATTTGTTTCTGGTATGCTTAAAACTACTATTTTTTAAATTATGCAATTCCTTTGTGGGTCCTTTATTGGTGGACAGGGTAGTGATGATTATGTGTATGATATCTTATTCAGATAGGGTAGTGATGATTATGTGTATGATATCTTATCTCAGTCTAACTCTGATTGGTCATGTTATCAGAAGTCTGGAAACCAACTGTACCCTCCTCGGAGAAGGAGTATTGCGAATCTGTTGGTCTACCATGGAAAGAAATTTGCAAGGCAAAAAAGTACGTAAGTTGTTACGATTCTATACTTAATTGGAATGATTCGACAAGCGAAGAGGCTTTTCACCTTGCCAAGGAAAGATATTGGGCCAAGTATAGTGGGCATTCCTGTCGCTTTCCTCCTCCTGGCCCCGACATATACATTGATGTGATTGATTGTAACACAGAACAACAGTTAGATGTTGATTTGCCAGACAGAGCTGACTCTGAATCAGAAAATCTAGACATTGAAAAGCTGCCAGATAGAGCTCAAGAGACACTAATTCCATTTGATATTAAGAGTCATGCAACTGAGATTCAAGAGAAAGAAAGGCCATTTGGACTTGGGTATTATGTTTCTGGCTCTTGCAGCTATACACATATTTGTAATGTTGTCAACCTTTATACTGCTGAACCTCAGTTACCCGATCATTACAAACTGACATTGGTAACTGCAGGAATCAATAGTTCAAGGCAGGTCATGTGCGTGCATAGCACTCTGCATGGGCATATTTGCTGAAGTAGCTCTGCAAAAACAATTTAGGGAGAATGTGCAGTCGAGTTTTAATGTCAATCGATTCGTTGACAATCATTTCCCCAATAGTCATACCATCAACCAAACTCATCTATTACTTGCAATGCTTGGAGTTGATGATGATTTGGTATCAAACAGTAGTCCAGATCAAAGTGTAAATCTTGTACATGAGAGCAAAACCTTGGAAGATTATTTTTATGGACGTTATAGCCGTTCAACAAGCTTTGATTGATTTAAATCTACTTCTTTGAGCTTCATAATTTTTCTTACTCCTTGCTTCTGTAAAAGCTTCAATATTTTATATTTGGTGTATTATTGTGAGCCAATGTCACTACTTAGCTGTGTTCAATTTCAATCACTCTGCATATTGGCTGAAGCTGTGTCTGAAGTTGAGTGGAGTCCATGTAAAGTCCCTTGCCAATTCCTTGTATAAATGTGAAAGCCATTAGTGGTCACTCATTTTAGTGACCCACTTGATCTACTTGGAGCAAACTTTTAGAGAACAAGAACATGATAATAACAAACCTAGGGGCAAAACCTTTTGCTCTGCAAATTCCAGTTGGGGCAAAGGACTACTATCAAGGACCTGTTAGAACAAGCATCATTAATGCTGTACATACATCATTAACCAATTGTATGTATGTCCTGCCTATTGTCTTTCAATGAAATGCATTAGGGTTTGTAGAAATAAGTAGATTATGTTTTGTAAACTCAGACTTATCATTGGATTCAGAACAAAGCATGATAAATTGTATATGAGTTGCTACTCCTTGAATGTGGACAATCTATGTTTACAAATTTTAATTAAAATTGGATAATTGTGTTGCAAATTTGAATTGTGGCTATGCATGGGTAATCCCTGCTTATATTTTGGCATTTTTCAATTTTCAATTTTTCAATCTAGTTTTTTTAAAATAATCTTTTTCCTGTTAACAGATTTAGTTTATACTCGGTTCAGCCTTAGTAAAAGCATTAATCTATTTTTTATGTGTTTTTTGGGTTCTAGGCATTTAATATAGAATGGTGTTTCCTTCCTTTTAGGATTTGGTATGTTATTTATACTGATGTAAGAGAAGTCCAAAGGAGGCCTTTTTCTGTTATGGCCTTGTATATCTTTGTCTCAGCGACGAAGGATTAAATCCTTGCTTTTCCATGTGATGTACTGAAATAAAAACTAGCTGTAGAGAATATTGTAGAATGCATCTTGTTGCAAGTCTGTCATGCTAATAATTGAGTATTTGACATTGCAGGCTGGGCTCGGAATATACGATGCAGACAGTATCAGGATTGTTCGCTTGTGCTGTCTGTCAAACTGACATCACACATAGTGAGGGCATTTTTGCGCATGCTGGCCTTCAGATAAGGATTTTGCAGCATGGGGTCAAAACTTTGTTGATGATAAGCATCGCCTTTTGCGCATCATAGATCCTACTCTTCGACCAGAGGTTGAAGGAAGGGATGAAATCTCAGTGTCTGCAGGGATTGCATTGAATTGTGTTTCTACTTCCCCACAAAAGAGACCATCAATGATGGAGGTATTGCATTTTCTAGAAAAAATGCCATCATCCACAACCAATTAACCAATTCTTTCTTCCTATGTAGCATCCTTGCTTTGACATAAGTCGAACAGAGATGAGGACTTACACCCACATTCCATATTCAACAGCTCTACTTAGACATTGACATAACTCATATAGACATCTCTATGATTGGGACTCAGCAACAAACAAAGTCTGTCGTCAACTCAGCAACTTATGAAATGGCTAGAGTCTTCTTAAAAATTTCAATATTTCTACAATTGAGGATTGTAGCAAAGCTCAGGGATCAAAATTAACTCCATGCTTATGAGGCATCCGCGTTCTCACAGTTTACTTGCAACTCATTCTTAGTTTTAATGGGAAGGTGATATATGGTGTATTATTGTTGCAGTGGCAGGGGATGGATTTTATCCATTTACTGGAGGAAAAAAATACCTGGTCACAATGTGTCTGTTTGATTTAGACTGGTAATTTTTTGTTTCAATGGCTATCGAATGTTGGAGGAAGCCTTATCATTGCAACTGATGGTGTTTGGGATGCATTGAGCTCTGAGAAGGCTGCAAGTTGCTGCCGAGGCTTGCCAGCAGAACTTGCTGCAAAACAAATTGTTAAGGTACAAATACTGTTGAAAAGGATAAGTGATCAATGTCACCATCTTTAAGTTTATTTTCTATCATAGCCTAACCGATTTAGCTGTAGGAGGCTTTGAGGATAAGAGGACTTAGGGACGACACTACATGCATTGTAGTGGATTTGATCCCACCTGAGAAATCCGCACCACTAGCTCCAGTTAAGAAGGAAGGCAAATTTAAGAATTGTTTCAGAAGGAAATCCACTGATTCATCGTCTAAGTCAGTTGAAAAGCAGCAAAATATAGACATTGTCCAGGAAATCTTTGAGGAGGGGTCAGCAATGCTCGCTGAAAGGTAGATAGCCATTTCGAGCGTAGCATCCTTGCAGTAGATTATGTTTTGTAAACACAAACTTATCATTTAAAATTGCAAAGGGAGTAGCCATAGGCCTGGCTTATTTACATGAAAGGAAGTTTGTTCATGGAAATATTAAGCCAAGAAACATCCTTCTGGGCTTTGACATGGAGCCATACATAGCAGATTTTGGGCTAGAAAAGCTACTGGACACTGTCAATGTCAAGTATAGTAGCTCTACTATCCACCTAAGGAACCTTGACGGTATATTTTCAGGGAGAAAACGATGAGAGGTTGTATCCTCCATGGTCACTCTAGAAATCCTTATAAACCCATGTAAATATGGTCTTTGATTAATATAAAACCTTAAGTTACAAAATTTCTCTCTCTATATATATATATGTATGTCTTATTGATAACCAAATAGGTATATATTATTTAATATAAAACCTTAAGTTACAAAATTTCTCTCTCTCTGTATATATGTATGTCTTATTGATAACCAAATAGGTATATATTATTTAGACGTATCTTTCTCTCAATTATAAAATCTCTTAGATTTTCGGACAATCTTGCTTTAAATTATAAAAAATTGTGAAATATTGGCCAATCTTTTGTTAAAATTTTAGACCTTATAAATAATAGGAAAATATTTTCTACTAAAACATAATTTACTCATTTTCCACACAAGGGAAAATATGCCTACGTGCCTACTTTTCATCATCTAACAGGTTTTTATGATGCACTCCTGCAAATCTATTTGTTTGTTTTGATCCCTTTTACAACAAAGGTCATGTATGTGTTAATCTAACCTCCACTTCCCTCAATTTTGGGAGAAATTAATGTGTGCACTCTCACTTCATGAATATCAACTCTAGTAATTAAATTACATCCATATCCTTGAGAGCTTGTGTTATCCATGTTGATGTAATTAGATGTAGCCTTAAACCTATTTATTTAAGGAGAAGCACCATTAGGAAATTTTAGGAAGCTTCTCTCAAGAGTAGTAAGTTCCCACAAATTCTTTTTTGTATTATTATCCAATAAGAATTGATGTTTATCTTCTTTTTTCATTCAGTGACCTTATCTTCTTTAGCACATTTCTAAACATACTTAACTACTCTCTAAAATATCTTAATATGTTGTTAACAGGAAATCTATATAGGATTTTTTATAAAAGTTGTTACTACACTTTTCGCAAGCTACCTTATCCTGTTCATTAGCAAGCATCTCTTTTGTAATATTGAGTCATTTGTGGACATTAAAAGCATTTTCCTCTGACTTTCTTTCTTTGATATTAAGTTTTTTCTACTGATTGGAGATCATATTACATGATGCATGATTAACAAATGCTACTTATTTGTACAAAAAATACACTGGAGATATAAAAGAGTTAAGACATATGATAAGATAAGACACATGATAAATGAAGAGTTTGGTTTTATTTACCTAGATCACAATATCACACATATGAAAATTATTTCATCATTTGAAAAACTTATCATTTCTTTATCCACTCACTATATGAGTTCCATTGGGAGTGTAGAGCCTTACAACAATAATATATTAGTGCAATTTTCAAAATTTCATATAATCTACTAATTATCAGCACTAAACTCTTTATAAATGAAGTTGAAACACTAAAAAACGGTGCTTCTCTTTTAATTTGAAAGAGAATTATCATGGTAAATTGGTATAAGTATATTAGTAGAAAAAATCACCTAGTTATAAGCCTAAATATTGGCAAAGGCTAATTCTTCATGTGGCATAATCAATTAACCATGTGATCCTGCTACATGATGCAAAAAAAATGACCCATGGATCCTAATACTTTTTAGAGTTCTTTTTCAATTCAATAGGCTTTTCTTCTTCTTCTTCTTCCTGAGATGGTAAAGATAATGACTCAAGAATGACTCTAAGCTTACTAGATAACCAAATTCTCAACATACCTTGCAATTTCCACACTAGCCACTTACGGATTTTCAAACATCAATGTTTAGATAATAAATAATGGATGGCCATAAAAAAAACATAAACATTAACACCAAAAATAATAATAATCACATGAACCTACTGAGAAAGCGGAAACACATAAGATATCATCTTCACATTGGATACTTTGGAGAAAGGCAATCTTGAGTACCACAATCAAATAAAGAAACACGAAAACACATAAGATATCATCTTCGCATTGGATACCACGATCAAATAAAGAAATACTACGGTAGAAGTGATTGTTAATTTTTAAAATTTTGATATAAACATTGGTTTTAAAGAGAAATTGCAATTAACATTGTACAAATTACTAAATAAATAATTACCAATTAAACTTTTAAGTCACGTTTTAAAGGTGCAATTAAGTTGAGCTTTCATCTTGTCATTCAATTGATGGACACTGAATATTAAATATAACATAAATATATAGGAGTAGCATGTGAGTGTTAGTTTTATAAAGAAGATTCTTTTTATTGTTAATAAAAATATAGATAGTTAGTTTCATTTTAAAGGGTTATAAATATGAGTTATAAATAGAAGACTTAAAAGGTTGTAAATATTTAAAGGGTTGTAAATATGATTTATTAATTGTTTTTACTCAAAACCTCATAAATAGAAATTTAGCAATTTCTTTTTAATTGAGTGACTCAAATTCATGTTTCTTTAGGTTGAAGGTAAACCCACTAAAGTGGAAAAAATTGTGATGCTAATAATTAGAGGGATTGTCATCATGGGGTGATAAGAAATTTAATATTAGAAATGCAACAACATAAATGTTCACAACAAATTTAGAGAGATCCACCTTGTTGAATAATGCACACACTACATGGATAATGGATTTCCGCACTTTATGCCTTACGGTGTTTTCTTTGCAACATCTGGTGCAAATGCTAGTAATTAATCAATTAAAATAATAGATTAATTAATTCTAATCAAGTGTAGAGATCGATCAATCTTTTGAAAAAAAAATCTATTCTAAAAAATATTTGATTTTTTTTATGTACTGTAGTTTAAAAGTTAAGAAGTGGATCTAGTCGCGCTAAGCAAGGATTCGAAAGTCAATGACCTACTGTAGTTTAAAGTTAAGATGGATCTTTAGTCGCCTAAGCCAAGGATCGAAGTCAAGACCTCTGCATCACATGCACCCGATCCTCCACTTTATTTTTCCTCCACTTTATTTTTATAATTAATATAGAGAAAATGTTGTAAAGTCAACTCTATATATAATTATAATTATAATATCCATTTAAATAATATTTATACTATTTTCAAATATTTTTATAATTATAAATAGATATTTAAATTTATTATTTTATATCAAATCTTTAGAGTAATATTTAATAATTAATTTTAAATAATATATAATAAATGATATTTTAATTTATTGTTATTGTGTATAAGTTGGTATATTTTATATGTTTTTTAAAAATAATAATAAAATAATAATATTTAAATATTATTTAAAATACTTTTTTAATATATTGAAGCTTAATGTTAATGTTTTAAATAACTAAAAAGCATTATATAGAAAACTCTTTTTGGTTTGGAGATGTAAAATCTCTACTAATAGGGTGAATCACGTGAAGGTGAGGCTTATATAATCTCAAAAAGGTTCTAGTATTGGCATGGGACTAACCACTAACCCTAATCCATTGCCAATGAGGCATAATCACTCACATGCATACATGCACACAAAAAACATAAGGTGCAGACAAACTTACACATATCCACAAGTATTACACATTGATTCACAAGGTGACATGTTCACACACATGACACTTACTATGAAATTTAGAATGACTAGTATTTTGTGCATGTGATTAAGATTGAGTATAAAATTATTACTTTGATAATTATATTTATTTTATAAGTTAATTGATTATGATATTAAAATTTAATAAGTATTTATTTTTCTTTATTATATTTTAAAACAATGATTATTCATTAAACAAAAATTTTAAATTAACATTTTTTCGATATATTATTAAATGTATAGTTTATAAAGGAAATTATTAAATTTTTAAAACTTAATTTAAACTTTAATAAAATTATTTTATTATGATTTTAGTATTAAAAATTAATTTAATGTTATTAACAAATTGACGCATTATAAATATTATTTATTTTTTTTGGAAGGGGTTTAAACTTTGGAGTTTTATGGTGTGCATAATACTTTTACAACATAATTGACATTGACTTCACAATGACAACTTTCTGTTATTGTAATATGTATATTATTTTCTTTTTAAGTTATGTAATATGTCATTCTTTTTTCATTTTAAAAATGATAAATAAATCATTAATATTTAAAATTTTGAAAAAAATCAAAATTATTAAAAATAGATAAAAGTAAAAATACAAAAATAAATTATAATAATAATAGCGATTTTTCATAAATATTTCAACCAATCCATTTACAAGTTAAATTTTTTAAACTAATTTATCTGTGAGTTAATATTCTAAATAATATATTTATATATAGAAATTTGATAGTATATCTATAATCAACATAAATAAAATTTTAAAAAAAATATATTCACAAAAATACTTACAAATACCACAAAGAAAGTTCATACAAAGAACAATCAAACCAAGACACATACAAATGTAGAAAAAATAGATTCATACACAAAGAATAAATTAATACACATACAAAGGATACAATTAAACAAGGCACATACAAATGTAGCAAAAAATAGATCTATACACACAAAGAATACACCCATACGCATACAAAGAATACAAGTAAACAAGGCACATGCAAATGTAGCAAATAATAGATCCATACAGGCACAAAGAATACATCCATACCTATACAAATGTAGCAAACAATACATTCCTACACATACAAAAAAATACAGGACACATACAAAATGTAGCTAAAAATAGATTCATACACACACAAAGAATATATTCCTACGCATACAAAGAATACTAGTGAACAAAACACATACAAATGTAGCAAAGAATAAATCCATATACACATAAAGAATAACATCTATACACAAACCAAGAATACAAGTAAACAAGACACATACAAAATGTATGCAAAGAATAAATTCATACACACATAAGAAATACATCCACACATACAAAGCATACAAGTAAATAAGACACATACTAGTGTAGCAAATAATAGATCCATGCACACATAAAAAACGCATCCATACACATACAAAGAATACAAGTGAACAAGACACATACAAATGTAGCAAAGAATAGATCCATACACACATAAGCAATACATGCATATACATACAAAGAATACAAGTAAACAAGACACATACAAATGTAGCAAAGAATAGATACATACACACATAAATAATACATTCATACACATACAAAGAATACAAGTAACACAACACATACAAATGTTGCAAAGAATAGATTTATACACACATAAATAATACATCCATACACATACAAAGAATGTCAATAAAATAGACACATACAAATGTAGCAAAGAATAGATTCATACACATAAAGAATACAAGTAAATAATATACAGACAAGTATAACAAACAATGCATTCACATATCCAAAAAACAAGTAAATAATATACGTACAAATACAACAAATAATACATTCATACACATACTTATAAACAATATCCATACACAAGACCACAAAATTAATACACACAAACAAATAATGAAAAAATATTGAAAAACACTCAAAACAATATAATTAACTACTAAAAAAATACATTTGTATACACACAAACAATGAAACCACCAAAAACATGCAAAATGAGACATTCATTAATATATAAAAATAATCACTCCAAAAAAATACATACAAGTAATGTGAATGCTCTCAAAATAAAAACCTCAACAAATAAATTTTAACAATATAAATACAACTAATAAAAACAATATTTCATTTCTCAAAATAATACATTTTTATACATACAAAATAAAGAATCTAAAATATACATAATAACCCAAATATATATATCATTCAAGAATATGTTGATTATATATAAATAATAAAGCCAATACACTAACGTTTAGATACAAACAAATGATAAAAATATTTAAATATTTACTCACTCTAAATAATATATTCATATTTAATTTGAATTTATAAAAGTAAAGGAAGTAAATATTAAATTATATAATATATTTATATTTAATTTGAATTTATAAAAATATGGAAGTAAACATTAAATTATATATATGAAAGGAAGAAAAAAAATATAATATAAATATCCCAATATTGTACTTTATAATAAAAATCTATAATTAGATGAATTAAAAAACAAAAACTTAAAAAATTCAAATTCAAAGCCAAAAAATTAGAAACTAAATTATTTATATGAAATACCAGTGATTTTTCCGTTTGTGTATGTGAGAAAGATGTTTAAAAAACATTGAAAAAATGTTAAATAATTTATGTTGAGAAAATATTTAAAACATTGAAAAAATGTTAAATTAATTTATTTGAATAAGAGTTAATTTTGTATGTGAAACATTGAAAGAATATTAAATAATTTATGTGAATAATTTTAAATAATATTATATAATTAAAAAATATTTGTGTTTGTTCTTACTCTAAACTAAAAATCATGAAAACGATGAGCACATAGAACACAACTCAAAAGAGGGTTGCAATTTAACCTTCTTAAGAGCTTTTTGGAGGGGTTGACTTGCCCTCCACAAAAAATAAAGCCTACTCTTTTTATTAATGATAGTTTGTGTTCAGGTACATTATTTGATGGGCCCATCTAAACAAAAAAAATATAAATTGTTCTAATTACACCATTACAAAACATAAAATAGATAAGTCTTCCACTCCAGAGCAACTAAGTATTGATAATTTTTTTACAACATACAACATTGAAATGATATTGTTAGTATACAAACCCTTCCTAACAATTGTTAGTATACAAACTTTTCATAACAACTTGTAATATAATTAAATGCACAATACATAATTAAAATCCATATCTATATATATATAAACACACAATACATTTAAAGAAAAAATATTAATACAATATTATTATACAAAGTGAGCATGATATAATTTACCAATTTAATATAATAACAATGAAATTTTAAGGAAGAGGAAAGATTGCTAGCATAACACTTGTTTAACCATTTTTGAAGTGGTTTGACTAAAGGGATGTTTGAAATAATAATTAAATAGTTTCATTAAAAAAAACATTAATACAATATTATTATGCAAAGCAATACAAGTATGATATGATTTATCAATTTAATATAATAACAATGAAATTTAAAGAAGAGGGAAGCTCCTTTGCATAACACTTGTTTGACCATTGAAAGTGGGTTGACTAAAAAGATGTTTGAAATAATAATTAGATAAAATCCAGTAGTCAAGATGGATAAAGGAGCATCTACAAATTGAAAAGATGCAAGTTTAGTGTAGAGTGTGAAGTGAAAGTGACTGACAAGAGGTGCATTGCAAGGAATATCTGCATAAGAAGAAGTTAGTAATTTGAAATGAAGTGTGAGAGTTATTCGCAATGATGTGTAAAAGTGGTGAAAAGCAAGAACAATTTGCACTCAAGTGTGAATATGGTGAGCAAACGAAATATGGAAAAAATGATTTGCAATGAAATGCTAATAGTACACTTTTTACTAATTCATATAAAAAGTAATTAAATTCATAATTTTAAATATGATAAAATTTTCTACTAAATTAAAAGGAAAAAAAATAGGTTTATGTTATATTAGAAGTCCATCAAAATGCTCAAGCTACCTCGGTAGAGTAGACACACCAATAAATCTATTGACCTCTCACTAATTTCCAATTATCGTGGGAACATGGGGTCCTTTGTAACTAAACACTATATTGAAATAAAACGCATGCCACAATTACATTTAAAATGCTATAAATATTTAAGAGACGCTTTTCTTAGGCACCTAAATATTTAAAAAATAATCATTACCTCATCTTTGATGGTGCACGCTGACTCAACATTAATTCAAAAGCATGAAATACTCTACTCTACCAGATTATAGGCATTACTTTTTTGGTACACAGCGTTGCACTTGAAAGTAATATCGTAGCTTTTGAAATACTCTACTCTACCACATTATAGGTATTACTTTTTTGGTACATAGCCCTGCACATAAAATTAATATCGTACAGAATAAATTTCTGTATTTTTAATCATAAGTATTATTAATACTATAAGTATAATTTTTAATCATACTTATAACGTATTATTAATATTATAAGTATATTATTAATATTATATAGGAAAAATTGCAAACTTAAAAGCTCATGAGAAATGGGTAGCAATATCATAGAGGAGGATTTTCATACATAAAAGCTTGGGGAACAATCATTCTCAAGTAAAATAATAATAAGAAATTACAGCGTCATGGCATCAAATCAAAACAAAACTGGGCTGCGCTTCCTTAATTCTACTATTCCACTGTAGTCTGAACTGGATAGTGTGTTAGTATTGACAACAAATTAGTTAGGTTTTTTTTAACTGAATTGTAATTAGGCGGTTGCATCTATTCGGTTATGTAACGATAGATAGGCGTGATATAAAATTAATGTAATACACATGAATAAAATCATAGCGGAGAATCATAACCATTCAGTTCAAATTCAGTTTCTGAATCTTGACAAGGGTTATTGTTTTCTTATTTCTTTATTTTTTCTACAATTGGTATCAGAGCCCAGTGACTGTGCGGGCTATGCGACAGGAAGAACCTGCTGCTGCGTGTGAAGGCCCTGCTGCTGGGTTGAGAAGCCTGAGGCGAATCGCTGTGCAGGTTGGAGCGCTGGAAGAGACTGCCTGTGCGTTTCAACTGGCTGTGCGTGCGTGAGAAGAGCACTGTGCACCTGTGCGTCGAAGACTGCCTGTGCATGCGTTTAAACTAGCTGTTGCCTACGTGTGAAGGAGTTGTCTTCCCGGTAATATCACAATGGGATCCGTGGATGAGCTCGGTTAGACAGGCAGTGTGCTTCGGATTCTTCATGGACGTGTCCTGGTCCCAACACGATGAAGAGGAGTTGACCTGGGATAGAGCAAGCTCTCGAGGCAGGTGGTGTTCCATGTAAGGCGTGTGCTTCCAAGGCATTGGAGCAGAGAATCCTGGTTGGTAGAGAGTGGACGGATGGATAATCGTTTGAGGGGAGGCTCGATGGTCCTTTGTTCGAGGGGAGGATTGTTGGGTATACCACCAAAGTCCCACATTGACTAGAAGTGGGGAGGATCATGGGTATATAAGGATGGACAAATATCTCCATTGGTATGAGGCCTTTTGGGGTAAGTCCAAAAGCAAATCCATGAGGGCTAAGGCCCAAAGTGGACAATATCATATCATTGTGGAGATATGTGGTGTCTGGAATCCTTACATCACATACATCCTCAACATGTCCTCCAATATCTTGTTGACCCTCTTTATCTGTCCATCTGTCTACAAATGATAAACTGTGCTGAATGCCAACTCTATCCCTAAACCTGCAAACAACTCCTTCCAAAAATTAGAAGTGAACTTAACATCCATGTCCGACACAATCTTCCTTGGAACACCATGCAACCTCACTACATCTCTGATGAATACCTATGCCACATTACTAGCTGAATACATAGATTTTAATTGAATGAAGTGCACTATCTTTGTCAACCTGTCTACCACAACCATGATGGAATCATGTTGTCTAGATGTCCTTGGTAAACCTATGATGAAACCCATGGAAATGACCTCCCACTTCAACTCTGGAATTGGAATTGGTTGTAGTAATACACCTAGATTCTTACATTATGCTTTCACCTTTTGACAGTCCAAACATCTACCCACAAACTTTGTCACGTCCTTCTTTATATTTGGCCAATGATAAAACTCTTCATTGCTGTCAATGTCTTCTGGTATCATGGGTGACCTAAATACAATTTTCCATGAAACTCTTGCAAGATAGTCTTCTTGAGCTCATTGTTGTCTGACACACATATCCTGTTCCTAAATCTAATCAAACCATCTGTTGTAAGATGATAGTCCACAAACTACTCACATATTCCTTGCTGTAACCTGTGCTTAAGCTCCAAGTACTTGTCATCTTGTTGTTTTGCATGTAATATCCGATCCTGTAATTATGTCCCATAAGAACTCATAGTTGCTATATGATTCACCTGTATCCTCCTACTAAGAGCATATGCAACCCTTTTCTCTTTACGTTTAATGTACATGATCTCAAAGTCAAACTCACTAATCGTGGCCAACCATCTAGCTTGCCTGACATTTAGATTCGATTGGTCAAACAAGCATCTCAATCCACTGCGATCGCTCATCAATATGAACCTCCTACCAAGAAGATAGTGCCTCTACATCTTCAATACATGGATGATCACTTCCAACTCAAGATCATGTGTGAGATAATTATGCTCGTTCTCATTCAGTTTCCATGACTCATAGCACACTACTTTTCCTTCCTAGATAAGGACTCCACCAAGTCCTCTCTTGCAAGAATCTGTACACACCAAGAACTCTTTGTCTGGATCTGTGATTTTTAACACTGGAGCATTTTTCAACATCTGCTTCAATTGCTCAAAGTTGCTATACATTCCTTGGTCCATTCAAATTTCTTACCTTGCCTCTGAAGTGACATAATAGGTGTTGGGATAGGGTCTTTGGGGTCAAGTTGAGTCAAAATTTGGTTAAATTTTGTATTCTCTTATAAGCATGTAAAGTTTCCGTGAAATGTGGAAGTGGGTGCGAAGCTAGTATGAATCAAAGGGACTTTAGTCCCTTATGTAGGTAGGTTAGGAGGTTTTTGAGACCCTCCCATGGTCTGTGGACCATGGTATTGTAAGAAAAATGTTATATAGATGAGTCATAATGAGTATAAAGAAGTAACTTTTTGGTAAGAGTCTTTGTAAGGGAAAGAGGCTAAGGCAGGAAATGTATGTTTCCTGTACTTAGGCGAAAGGGGAAGGCTCCTGTAGCTGAGTGTGCGGAGACCTTGGTAAGTCAGCAGGTTGAGTGCACTGGCCCCTGTCGCTGAGTGCGCAGGGAAAACAAGTTTGTAATTGAACGACCATACTTAATAAAGACAATTTTGAGGTCTAAAATGGGCCTCCCAAGAAAAATGTACAACAAAAATAAACTTCACAAGAACTAATAGGATTCAAGATGATGATGTCAACCATGGGGTATGATTCACCATATTTGGAGTAAAAAAGTAAAAAGATTAAAAGAATAATAACATAATAAAGCTAGTTTTTCAAATCATATTTTCATCTCATCTCCCTAAGGTTTTACTCAAATTTCAAGCGGGAGTACTCGTTGGATGCAAAATTTAATTCCTCATCCAAAGAGTACCCATGTCATATACTTTCGATGGACCTTGCTACATGAAACATGAGAAGTACATTAAAAAACGTGATTGCAATCACGTTTTTCATGTATTTATCATTTTTCATGTAGCAGGGTCCATCAAAAGTATGCAACATGGGTACTCCTTGGATGAGGAATCAAATTTTGCATCCAACAGGTGTTTCCGCTTGAAATTTGAGTAAACCATAGGGAGATAAGTTGAAAATACAAGTTGATTTTTTTTTTTCTTTTTTCCCTCTAAATTTGATGATGTACTCTAATATTTTTTTTATTATTTCCATTGTTATTTTATAATTTCCCTAGGAGGCCCATTTTAGACCCAAAAACTCCCCTAATGCTTATTTATTACTTCTACTAGTCTTTGTATCTTCACTCTATGTTGCGATTTATATGAATTAATTTCTAATTGCTGCACGGTATTAGTAGATCTTTAATATTTATGCATGTTAAGACTAATTATGAACCTTCGCGAAGATTTGGAAGTTGTTCAAGTGCAATTACAGAAATTTCTTGTTTGGAAGGGTTAAGGGTGCGCAAAAGTAGATCTAAGCCATAAGGACTGTAGGAACCCATCACACAGGTCTTTGGATGTAGAAACCTGGTTCTGTCATCCCACAATACTATCTGGGGTGAGACTGTAGCCTGTGCTACGGGGGTTATTTTCGAAAGGGCCAACAATTAGGGTTTTTTTGGTTGGCACAGATAATGCTAAACCTGGGTCAGGCCTCATCAAGCCAACAATAGGATATGCAATGCGAGAGAAGTTCTTGAAAAGGATCCTATAATAACCTGATAGCTCCATAAATGATCTTACCTCATCTACATTTCTAGGAGCTACTAACTCCATAATAACCCTTATCTCTTTTGGATTCATTGCAATACCTTCCTTGGCAACAACATGTCCTAAGTAATGTACCTCTGTCTAAAAGACACTACATTTATTGATTTTAGCGTACAACTAATGCTCTCTCAACAATATCAATACTACTGCTAAGTGCTTGACATGCTCTTCCTCATTTTTAGAATATATCAAGATGTCATCAATAAATACAATAACAAACTTGTCCAGATAATGATGCAATACACTATTCATAAAGCACATAAAAGTAGCTAAAGAATTAGTCAAACCAAATGGAACTACAAAAAACTCATAATGGCCATACTTGGTTCGTAAAGCTGTCTTGTAAATTTCCTCTTCCTTGATGTGTATCTGATAGTATTCTGATCTCAGATAAATCTTTGAAAACATTGTTTCTCCCTTCAATAGATCAAACAAGTCATCAATCCTCGACAATAGATACTTATTCTTGATGGCTACCTTGTTCAATTACCTGTAATCAATGCACATCCGAAGAGTACCATCCTTCTTCTTTACAAACAACACTGGTGCACCCCAGTGTGATACACTTGGCCTAATGTATCCCTTGTCAACAATTTCCTTCAATTGCAACTTCAACTCTACTTACTCTAGTGTGCTCATCGTATATGGTGCCTTTGATGTTGGTTCTACCCTTGGTACCAACTCAATGGAAAAATCCACTTCTCTATGAGGTGAAAACTATGAAATCTCTGTTGGAAACACATCCTAAAACTACTACAAGATTGGGTACCTACTCATTACCTCCACATCCTCAACATCCTTACCTTTATCACTAGAAATATCGACTACAAATAACACACACCTTTTTCTATGACTGTGCTTCACTTGCATAACTTTCACCATTCTAACTAATGTTTCATTCTTCTCACCCTACAAGACTCTCTATTCACCATTGTCATCCAAGCACTCAATGGCCTTGTCATAACAGTCCACTTTGGTCCTATGAAGATACAACCCCTCCATACCCAAAAGCATACTATATGATCCCAATGAAAATACATTCAAATGTGCTCATGTAGGCATACCATTCAACTTGAATGCACAAGCTCTTACCCAATGATTAACACTCTTCTTTGTACTTGTAGCAAACTACACTAACCAGTATTCTGCATGCACTTCTTTATTTAGACCATGCTTATACATTTGGTTAGGACTAAAATAACTATAATTATATCCATGGTCAATCAAAATATAAAAAACCTGATCACAAAGCTTACCATCCATCTTGATAATGGACGCCTAATGATCTTCCTCCCTGTTATCCAGTGCTGCATAGATACGGGGAATGTTCTACCCAAAATCCCCAATAGTATCCATCTCCTGTGCACTGTATATATGCGACCTACCACCCTAATACTAAAGACAATCTCCCTTGAGATGCTCCTTGCCACATATCCAACACTGCAACGATCCCATACCATCACCTCTATTTTGCTGTTGTCCAGGCTGTGGCCCATGTCCTTGTCTAAGTACGTTGAACTTCTTATAAGGTGCAACATTATTTCTCGTTTGCATCTTGAGGCCTTGTTCTTTTCGAATGCCATTTACCTTTAGCGTTGTCTTTCCCTTTCTAGTCCTGCCATGTTTTTTTCTTACACTGTTAGGGTCCAACCCTAACCCCCTTATTTATGTAATAGGGTTGAGTCATAGTTATAGTTAGTTAAAGAGTCAATAAAGCCCATATTAATAATTGTAAGTGGTTGACCCACATTTA
>APFE030134835.1:43072-55764 GCA_000404065.3 Pinus taeda
AAATATGTATTGTAACATTGAAAGGAACATAATGAAAAATCAAGCTGGTAGTCCCAGTTTTGGGATCCAGTGGGAAATATCTGTGTATATGTGTTATGCTCTCGCATTTTTTATTTTTCCTGTGATTTAGAATTCATATGCAGATAATTTCTGTACAGGGTTAAAACCTACACAAAACCGAACCAATATGACTTTCCTTAGGAGTTACAAACCATTCAGGAAGCAACCAACCCTTCCATGTGCTTAACCCATGAGACAACTTGACATTTTACTAATTGGTCCCTTAGTCGCTCCCATGAAAAGCCATGAATACGAATGAGGCCTTCTAGTCACTCCCACAACAAGGCATGCTAGCGACTGTGGAATTTTTCAACCAGTTCTAAGCCAATGACCATAGATTTTGAGCCACTTTTTTAGGGCTGGGCCTCAGGTCGCTGCCCAGAACTTCATGAAACCTTCAAAAATGGTAATTTACAATGGAATAAGGCTACTAATGCAATCATTGGTACAAGTAATTGATATGAACCCTACTATCCATGAAAAACATTTTGTCAAACATGTCACAAATATGTAATCTATGGGTCATAACAAGAGATCTGAGCATAGGGATCTCATACTTATCTGAGATTCGTAACGAAAATTTTTTGCCTTATCATAATAGATGCATTATCATCTATTAGGAGATATATTAATTGTACATTCATTGTCTAATCAAAGCATGATGAGAGCCATACATTAAGTCAGTCATAAAACATACTCATAACCAACATATAACCAACAAAAATAACAAGGATATAACAACCATAAGAATCACATATGAACCAATACATTTACACATGAAATACCATGGAGAATGAACTCTTATTAATGAGTGTGTAAGACAACCAGGTCTAGGATTTTCATGAACCACCCGAAAATAGATTGGGTTGAACCAAATATTTCTTTTAGCCAATCACCCTCGTGCCATATTCCAAGCATGAATGTGGGTCTCACAATAAAACCGATCAAGGCTTCTCAAAGCCTAACCATCTCAAACCTCATCAATAGAACCATGATTTACCACAATCCCCATCGGATCATTGGGCCTTAAACAAGCATGAATGCCTCTCGATCTCTCCACCTAAACAGTGAGGAATTTGTCCATCTCAATCTCTCGGCTTTATCGTGTATCCCACCATTAATGGTCAAGGGATTCCTAAGCCTGCGAGGTCTCTACCCTCTAGGATTTACCATCTATCCCACCATTATCAGTCAAGGGAATCCTAGGCCCAATCAAGGGTATTCATCTATGAGTTTTACAGTGTATCCTGTTATTCACCGATCAAGGGATTCCTAGGATTAATTGAGGTGTTCACAACCAAGATTTATCGTGTATTCATCTCGGGATTTTGAGGCCTTGTGAATAATATTGATACCACCCCACTTAGCTTCGAATTCATCCAATCATCCAACCCAACCAAATATAAGAGAACCCACCACATCATGTCTATCTAGAAATGGAAAGGCAAGGCTGAAGAACATTGTCACACCTAGAAAAACCCATGCCAATGACAACATGATAAACAACAACACACATGCATGTAACATACATGCCAAATATAGCAAGGAAATCACACATGCAAATCGATACTTTCAAGTAATCCCGCTGTAGCTGCTTGATCCTGCTCTTCCTTGCTTGATCTTTTCTTCCCTTTTACTTCTTTGTCCTTCCTTAACTTTTCTTCCTCCAATGCTAGAGTGCTCTAAGAATTCTCTATGTGTCCAAGAGTAAGAGAGAGAGAGTAGAGAGTGAAAGCTACAAAACTAAACTGACAAAAGGGTACCAACTAATCCTCAAAAGCCTTTTTATTAATAAGGCCTTTATTTTCTTCAATTTTCCATTCTTTTTTCTTCATTTTCCTCATCACATGCAACTTGTGACATTTCACCTTCCTTTTCTCCTAATTTCCATTATTTTCATAAATAAAATGCCAATTAATGCCACTTTGTCTTTCCAAAGCCTTTGCCAATTTATTTTAGCCATAATAAACCAAATGAACACTCACATTAATATTTTTTGCCAAACATTCAACTTGGAATACATGTCCCATGACCTTGGTTATTAATTTTCCTTTATTAACTTTATTGCATTGAATTTTGACCAGAGCTGTTATAGGAGTTATGACCACCAACCAAAAAGAATGAAATGGAAAAAACGAAAACACCATGGCTATTCGAGAACAGGAAAGGAAACACTAAAACCACTATCAATCTAGGTAATCCTCCATGCCATTGATAGAACATAAACAAATAGTCACATGCATATAACATGCATCCATAAATCAGTAAGGAAATCACACATGCAACCCATTACCTACAAAGAAATATGGCTGTAGCTACTGATCCCCCTATTCCCTTGCACTTTACTTCTTCCCTTGCCTTATTTCTCCAATCCAAGTGAAAAATAGAGTGGTCCAAGCATACTACAAGAATGCTCCAAGGTTTCTCTAAGTTTGCAAGAGTGAGTGAGAGAGAGAGAATAGAAGGGAGCTCTAATCTAATAATGACAAAAGATATGAACTGATCTTTAGAATATTTTTTTTTATTATCATTGAGGCCTTTATTTTCTTTATTTCCCTCTATTTTTCCTTCAATTTCCTCCTTATGCAATTTTGTGACCTTTCATCTGTTAAAAATAACAATAGGAAATCCTAATTTAATCTGTCCTTGAATTAAATTAGGAATTAAATTGAAATTCTATTCTCATAGGAACTCGTAATAGTTAACTAAGTTAATTTGACTTAGTTGGCTCAGTAAATTCAAGTTGGAAGTCTATCTACAGTCATGTAGAGTGATTCTTAAATTTTATGGGTCTAGATTGAGATCTTTTGAGTTGTAATTAATTAACTTAGTCTAACTGAGTTAAAGTCAGTTAAACAAGTTCAATCATTTGGAGGTACTAGCAGGAGGTCTAGTAGTGGGGATCAGCTTCAATGGAGCTCCACTGCTCCACCAATTAACTGAAGATTCACTCATAAATAACTCATGCATGTCAGTTCAGAGGAAGATCCAGCTGAGATTAGAGTTCAAGGACAATGTACTACCAATTGTATAATTTTCTGAGTTCTACAGATGGTGCATGCAATCAGTAGAAGGCCTATGCATGGATTACACAGTTATGAGTGGGAAATTTCTTAATTAAATATGGGCTAATTATCTCAAGAATTGCACAAGGAAGTAGGGGCTTAGTAGGAAACAAAATTGGCTTAGTGTTGGCTTGAGTTGGTTTGTTAAGTAGAAAGATAGATTTTACTTGTGTAGGAATTGTTTGGGTTGAACAAGCATTGTATTTTCTTCTCAAATATTTTGGTTAATGCAATACAGATAGTCGGGGTTTTGAGCAGTTGATATTGTGTTATGTGCAATTGAAATTCTTTCTTTTCTTATTAGTGTTTTCATTGATAAATTTTTGTTTCTGCTGATGAGTAGAGTAGATTCTTATCTTATGTTTTAGCATATCACATAAGCTGTTGAATCTACAAGTAAAAATCTACGTGGTATCAAAGCTGAAGGCATTATAGAAGAGGAGAGTTCAATTTTGTTGTGCAAGTGAAATCAAATTTGCACGTTCATACTTCAGAGTCAACAATATGTCATTCTATGGTTTGAGACTTGATTATGCTCTGGATGGCAGCTCGAATTACATAGCTTGGAAGGACATGATGGAGGCAGTGTTGGAAGACAACATGTTGAAGGAATTCATAGATCATGATATTCCAAAGCCTCCATCATTTGATTCTAAAGATTTTGCTGAATGTAGAAAGTGTGTGGCAAAAAAGAGAAGGATTATCGTAGGAGTTTGAGATCATATTGTCTCGAATCTCCACGCTAAGGAAACTCCATTTGCAACATGGAAGGAATCAAAGGACTTGCTTCGAAATAACAGTGACCACAAGAAGCTAGCACTGAAGGACAAAATTAGAGATATCAAGATGGAGAAGGGAGACTCTATTCCAAAGTACTTGACCAAGTTCACCCAATTTCAAGATGAGATTGGAAGTGTTATGATTACTGTTGCCGAAGACGATCCAGTGAGCCTAGAAATTCTAGGACTTCCCAAGAGATGGCACAATTACGAACACTTAGTTAATGGGAGGGAGAAGCTACCAGGGTGGGAGCGATTGTATTCTGACTTGGTACAAGTAGAGATTCGGTGAAACACCAAAGATAGATTCTCATCAAAGCATGATGATCAGGAGAATTGTGCCTTAGCAGGTAAGGAAAAGAAAGGGAAGGGGAAGTCATCCCATTCCAAATCATATTCTTGTCAGGGTGACAAGAAGAAGGACATGCCGAAAATTAAGTGTTTTTACTATCACGAGTTGGGACACTTTACCACAAAGTGTCTGTATAAGAAGGCCGATAAGAAGCCCCTAAGAGGAGCGGCAGATGAAGCTCTTTCTTCACAGTTCGAACTAGATTTTACCCTCATCACTTCTATGGTGTCATCGATGATGGGTAGTGTCTGTTACCTAGATAGTGGAGCTTCATTCCATATGACCAGTAAAAAAAAATCTCTTCAATAACTTGGAGGAGAAGGATCTCCAGATGCATATCGAGATGGGTGATGATGGGAGGTATAGCACAACCGAGATCGGTACAATTATCTTTCATAGGGAGTTTGGTCCTCCCTTCACTTTGTGAGATGTTATGTATGTTCTGGGTTTGAAGAAGAACTCGATTTCTATTTCCATGTTGGAGGATAGAGGCTATGATGTGATATTTAGTAAGGGAAAGATGATCCTTCATCACATAGCCAAAATATAAGTGAAGAGAATAGGGGTTCGAGTGAAGAACCTATACAAATTGGAGGTAGAAGACTATGCCACTTTTAGCACTAAAGCATAGAAGGTGTAGATCCGAGACATCGGTGAATTGTGGCACAAGAGATTGGGTCACTTGTATCATGACACTTTGAAGAGATTGCAGCAAATTTCTACTAGGATTCCCAAGGGTACACTAAAGCAGAGAGACACATCCAAAGGATGTACATTGGGGGAGTACACCAAGGATTCCTTTCATGAAAAAGACAGTCGAGTACATGCGATCCTTGGTCAAGTTCACTCAGATGTGTGTGGCCTGTTCTTGATAGCATCTATGACCAAGAACATGTATTATGTTATATTTGTTAATGATTTTTCTTGTAAGTGTTGGATTTTCTTCATGCAGAAGAAAGATTAGACATTCACGAAGTTTTGTGAATTTAAAGCACTTGTCGAGAAAGATACTGGAAGGAAAGTTGAATATCTTAGAAGTGATAACAATGGAGAGTATGTGTCGAATGAGTTCAAAGACTTCTGTACATCAGAAGGCATTCGACGGGAGTTGATAGCACCTCATAACCCACATTAGAATGGGGTGGCTGAAAGGAAGAATAGGAGTATTGTGGGAGCGACACAGATGATGTTGCATGATCAGGGCCAACCATTACACTTGTGGGCTGAAGCATGCAACACTATTGTTTATTTGTAGAACATAAGCCTTCATCGAATTCTCGGGACGAGTACAATAGAAGAGGCTTTGTTAGGGAAGAAACCAGATGTGGCACACTTCAGGATCTTTGGTTCATCAGTCTATTTCCATGTTACCAAAGATGCATGGAAAAGGTTAGAGTCAAAAACAGAGTTGGGAATATTTGTGGGGTACAGTGATACACCTCACAACTATCGAGTGTACCTTCCAACCAATAGGATGATAGTGGTTTGTAAAGATGTAAAATTTGATGAAGAGGAGGCCATGCGATGTTACCTTGAGAGGGAGCTTCAACTACATGTAGTTGAGGAGATTTTAGATCCAAAGGAGGAACCTTAGGATGATGTGGAGCAGCCACATGGAGAGGAGTAAGGAGTGGAAACACCCACTCATGTAGAGTCTTCTAGAGATGGGAGAAAGCGCACTAGAGAGGCTGGAATATTATTGCATGATGCTAGAGATAATGTGGGAGCACCCACATCATAATGTAGGTAGATGAGGTCACCAGAGAAGTACATTGGCTACATGGCTCTGATGAGTGGGAGTGTAGAGATTGAGCCATCCTATTTTGCGGAAGAAGTGCATCAACCAATTTGGGTTGACGCCATGGTTGAGGAGTATGACTCCATTACTAGGAACAATGCTTGGGAAGTGGTCCCAAGGCTGATAGACAAGTCGATGTTGTGTTCTAGATGGCTCTACAAGGCAAAGGAAGCAACTGATGGTAGTGTGGAGAAACACAGGGTCAAGTTTGTGGCTAGAGGGTTCTCTCAGGTGGAGGGGATTGATTATGATATGCCTTTTTCTCTTGTAACAAGGTACTCATCAATAAGATAGATTGTAACACTATCAGCACAGATGGGATGGAAGATACATCAAATAGATGTAAAGACTACTATGATGTGATGAGAGTCTACTATTGTGTTATGTGCGACTGAAATTCTTCCTTTTCTGTTTTGTGTTTTCATTGATCAATTTTTGTTTATGCTAATAATTAGAGTAGATTATTGTCTTATATTTTAGCATATCACATAAAATGTTGAATCTACAAGTAAAAATTTACATCATCTCCATTTTCTCCCATTTTCTATTATTTCATAAATAAAATGCCAATTAATGCCACTTTTCCTTTTCCAATATCTATAGCCATTAATTAATCACAAGTGACACCCATCGCTATCTTTTTCCCAGCATTTTACTTGGAAAACTTGTCCCACTACCTTGGTCTTATTTTCATTCACATAGAAAATTAACCAGGGGCTGTTACAACTGTATCATCTCATTTTCTTTTACCTCCCTTGTAAACCAAATTGACAACATAACATTTGAATTATCTTAAGTATTGTTTCTTATCGATCTCACAACTAGATGAGGGAGAGCATAACAGTCAGCTCAAGGTCTTCAATTTGTCTCCTTTGACTTTGCAGGGTTTCTAGTTTGAATGAAACTTCATAATTTCTAGCCTTTCCCTAGGAATGCATCCTACTGATTATTGAGAAAATTGATGATATGAATTTAAATAGGAATGCAACAAATTATAATTATAACCATAAATACAAATATGCAACAAAAATAACACTTCATTTCATTAATATCAAATACTGAAATATGCTTACAAACAAAATGGAAATAAGACTAGCTCGGGCGATGGTAGCTTATCTCTAAGAAGAGATGTGGTGGTTACATGCCTCTGAATTGTGTTACAATGAGGCTCAAAGGCCTACTTATTATTGAGAAATAATGGAAAACCTTAAACATCCAAAAACCTAACCCTAGGAGTTGAAGCGCCAAACTATGGGCCCTGTTTGGGTAAATTTGTACATCAACTTTCGAGGTCGTAACTTTGGCATACAATTTTCGTTTGACGT
Source organism: Pinus taeda (assembly GCA_000404065.3). Classification (NCBI taxonomy): domain Eukaryota; kingdom Viridiplantae; phylum Streptophyta; class Pinopsida; order Pinales; family Pinaceae; genus Pinus; species Pinus taeda. Next base: position 50,452 of record APFE030134835.1, read on the forward strand.
GCACAATACATTGTTAGAAAGATCTATCCGAGGACTACAACTTTCAAGTGGCCAATATGGCCCATGGGTCATGTTGGCCTCGATTTTGCAAAAAAACATCGTTTAGGGCTTCAAAACGGCTCTAGAAATTCAGGACCCGAAAAACTACCCAAAATAGTAAGTTGTGCTACAATAAAGGAAACTGAAAAACTGAAAGAGACAACGGTGGGGGTCCAAGTGGAATAGGTAGGTGGCCACCAAAATCCACCTGGATCAATTGAGGTCCTATTATAAATTATATAATCCATTATCTTGTTTAAACTCTGTGGACTTTGGTAGTTCACACAAACAATGTAGACTTTGAAATGGGAATTGTACCGAGTACCCATTTTGTTGTTGTAGAAAAAAATCATTCGGCTTTGAAAAACGTTGAGTCATAATACCCTTTTTTTGGAGCAGATCAATTGAGGTCCTATTATAAATGATATAATCCATTTCCTTATTTAAACTCGGTGGACTTTGGTAGTTCACACAAACAATGTAGACTTTGAAATGGGAGCTGTACCGACTACCCATTTTTTTGTTGTAGTAAAAAATCATCCGGTTTTGAAAAGTGCTGATTCATAATACCTTTTTTTTTGAGCAGGTCAATTGAGGTCCTATTATAAATGATATAATCCATTGTCTTATTTAAACTATGTGGACTTTGGTAGTTCACACAAATAATGTAGACTTTGAAATGGGAACTGTACCAAGTACCCATTTTTTTGTTGTAGCAGCGGGAGGGCTACACGATGGGCCTAGTGGGGTGGAGGCCGATTCCAAGAATCAACTGCCACCGCCTGGCCGCGGTATTTTTTATTTATTTTTTATTTTATGTTTTATGTTTTTATTAATTTTTTTATTCGTTTTCAATTTTTATTTTATTTTATTATTTTAATTCTTTATTTTAAAGTTTTTATTATATTTCAATGAATTTTTTTTTTGATATATTTTTAAAATTTTGTAATCCTTTATAAGTCCATTTTGTTTTTTATTTTTACCACTTTTTATGTTTTCTTAATTTTTTTGTCTATATTATATATATATATATATATTGCCATGTTTTTAATTTGTCTCTATATATAAGTTTGGTAAGACTACATCTTTATCATGTCCAACTTCTCACCCCGATCTGAGGGGACATGGGGGATAGCACAAAATTTGAATTCAAGACTTCCGGTTCGGTGAGACTTCATTCCACGATTGAGCTTATCACAAGCAAACATATTTTAATATATATTTTTAAAAAATAAATTTGTTTTTTTTCAATCATTTATATTTTGTTTTCTTTTTTTTAGCCATTTTTTTATGTTTTAATATATATTTTTATTTACTTGTTATTATTTTTTAAACTATTTTGTATTTTTTTTGTTTTATTTTTCATTGTTTAATTTTATTTCTTTTGTTTTTTCAATTTTTATTTATTATATATTTATTTATTTATTTGTTTTATTTTATTTTTTCTGTGCGTACCGTGTCGATTGTTGACTAGCAACTTGCTCCCATTATGTGTAAATTTGATGGTTGACTTTAAAGTTTTGTTATAATGGATCGACTCTGACCCCATAATGTGTCTTTCATAGTTGGTCTTTACGCTTTCAATACAATGGGTCAATTCGCCTACATTGCTTGTAAATTTGATGGTTGATTTTTAAATTTTTGTTGCAATTTGTCAAGTTGTCTTAGGCTAAGATTTTAAATTTGTTATACTTTTAACATTTGAAAAAAATTACTTTTGGTATAATGACTTTTTCATTCAGGTATTCATTTTTAAAATTTTTTGTCATAGAAATTTTTCATAATGCCATGGTTGAAATATGTTGAAAACTTAAGGTTTTATGTAGTCATGATCTTTGGTTTTAATTCCATGGTTGAAAAATTGTCAAAATTTTAAGGGTTTTCTGAGTCATGATATTTTATATTTAACATTATGGTTGAAAATTGTTGGAATTTTAATTCTTTTGAGAGACATGTTATTTTATCTTTAATGTCATGCCTGAAAATAATTGGAATTTTAAAGTTTTTTGGAGTCATGATATTGTATCCTTAACGCTATTGCTAAAAAATGTTGAAAATTTACCTGAAAAAAAAAAAAAAAAGGGACTTTATTACAACAACAACACTTTTTGTTTTCAGGGTGTCTTTTGCACAAAAAAATTGGTTTTTATTGGATTTTTATTACCATTTTTAAAAGATGTTGAAAATTTACCCTGAAAAATAGAAAAATAAAAAATGTTATTCCAGCGTCAACAATTTTCGTTTTTGGGCTATTTTTCATGGTTTTTTTGGCTAAAGTTCTCGTTTTGATTTTACAATTCTTATTTCATAGTTTACATTGTTCACAATGGACATATCCCACAATGGCCATGATAAATTTTGGTGTTTCATCATAACACATGAGTGAACCCCTTACATGAACCACAACAATCAGTCTATCAAAACTAACATTGCTAACATTCCCTTAGAAAACAAGAAGAAAAATAAAAGGCCTAACAAACTAAACATCTAGGAAATTTGTACTGAGAATAGGGGTATCTTGGAGTAGCATACACCATTAGCCTAGAAAAACCACAGAAAACAACTTACACCAACCAAGCCAAATTAAGCCCTTTGAACTAAAATCTAAAGCCCCAAGCCAAACTGACCAACATGAATTGAACCATGTGGACCCAGGCGACCAAGGCAATAGAAAATCGACTCTGAAAAAAGAAAGCGAAAAATTGTCTCCCAAACCATTTAGACTAGGCCCAATAGAACACAAACCTAATAAACCACTAGGGCCAAATCCCATAAAGGAAATCCAAGAGAGTAAAAGTCTAATTCAAATCCCCATACTAAGGGACATAAGCCATGAGGAGCTAGTGCTTGTTACACATCATTTTTTCACATCCATGAAAACGATGCCAATTTTGGATGTTTTTCCATCTAAAGAACTATTTTCATCAATCCTTGAGAAAGATGGAAGAAATACCTCTTCATGAAGTATAAAAATCCTGAATTACATACCTCAAAAACCCTAATTTTGGAGATCATCGCAGGTGCCATGATCACGACCTAGGACATAGAACCTTGAAAAGTAAACAAGTAGTGATGTCATCACTATTTTCCTTTGTTAAAAGTGTGACGATCTTCTTACATTGGTAAAAAATTAAAAAGTTAACCATTGAACAAAATTTCACCCAACATAAATTTATTCCTGGTTGGGGAAATTTGTTGGGAAAAATTTGTACGCTGCAGAGACGCAATTTTATGAAATGTTGAGGGCCTCAAATTCTTCTTACATTTGAGCTCCATACCCATTCAGTGACTTGACTACTGCATGTCAATTGTGGGACCGTTGGACATGTTGACAATGGGAAAACTTTGATGACAACTGCATGTTAAAGAAGGGTGCGCGGTCCAGTGTATGAACACGACTAGAAAAGGGGGATAAGGTTGTGTCTATGGATAATTCAGATCTTACTTATGACAGTTCCCATGCTCGTCATTGTAGTAGCCATTTCATTCTTAGGAGAATTCTCATGATGTATGATGATTCGAGGGCACAATATAGAATAAGGAATAAAGATAGGAAATCTTCTCTAAAACAGGGTTCTGTGTGAGTGCTTACTTATGAAGAAAGAGTGGAAATTTAAGAAGTAACATGCAAGACACAATTGCTTGGCCTAACATTCAGTCGAGGAAGGACAGGGTGAGTCATTGTTGGTAGAAGCAACACACAAAGGCACATATTCATAACATAGTGGAAAGATATATGGAGGCATTCATGCACACTTACTTGAGATGCGATGAGTGGGGAGAATAAATTTTGGAGCATAGTCATTATGCAAGGAGGAGGAGTGCGAAGATCAGTGCATAGGCTAGGATGGTGTTGTGTAGGAGGCATGCCTCACAAGGAGTGACAACGATCATGGCACATCAAGTAACCCCTCCATAATATCGTGCGAATATTGAGAATGCAGATGAGTAGGATGACTCGCTCTTTGCATACATGAGTGGTAACACGTGTGGATTATGTCAAGAGTTTATTATAATTATATGAGAATTGTATGGAGTTTTATGCCCGTGATACTGATTTCAATAATGCCATAGACTGTAAATGATATTCATTTTTTTTGGTTTTCAAATGTGGACATGCTATTTTTGGTACTTCAAGGGATGGTTGCGAGACACCAAAAATAATTCAAACCATGCAAGACTATGATTAGAGATTGCAATCATCTCATTATTTATAGTGCCAAATGATGTCAACCACTAGATCTAGAATTCACAAGGTTAAAAAATGTGGCAATGAATTGTCAGGGGAACTACAACCTAGGAAGAATCCATAAATTTTAAATTTGTTGGTGGCGACCTGTTTTATTTTCATTTTGATTTTGTTATTATGTTATGTTTTCCAGCTTATTTAGAACCCACGCAACTCATAAAGAAAATATGCGCAAAGTATATGGCTAGTATTGATTAATACCCCACTAGTGTTGTTAGGTACTCCTGATCAAACCACCTGACACACTATAGTTTTCAAGTGCCACATATTAGGCAAGAAAATATAGAGAGGGAGAGAAATTTTTATAGAAAAGATCCCCCAACAACAGTAGGGAGATCCAACAACACCAGGAAGTGACAGAGATCAAATAGCCTGAAGAGATGCAACAAACATGGATAGCGGAAGAAGGGAGAGCAGTAGAGAGATGAATGCAAGTTGCAGTAGATAGAGTAGAGGAGGAGAGAGAGTGGCGACTTGTGAGAAGAGGAGGATGGGATGCCCACAGACAAAGAGAGGACATGTGGTCTTAAGAGTAGGAGGCTGGGACACTTATAGAAAGTGGAAGAAGTGCACCAAGATAGAGTGAAAAGTAGATTAGTAGAGTAACATGGAATTCCACATTCAGAGGTGGATTAGGATAAAGTAATATCAATGCAAGCGAGTGTGGATGTTCGACTGCACCTAGCTTGAGTTGAGCCAGGATTTGTGTCGAGGGCCTATTGGAGCCCGAGTTCAACTTAGGGATAATCAAAAAGTTAATTTCAAATTTAAATTTAAATGAAATGAAAATGACATGTGAATGTAAATTTACATGGAATGAAATTGAATTGCACATGAGTTTGGATGGAGGGAGGGTAGTTAGTATATATTTGATCCAGGTGGATGTTGGTGGCCACTCACCTATCCCATTTTGACCCCCGCAACTATCTCTTTCAGTTTTTCAGTTTCCGTAATTGTAGCACAATTTACTATTTTTAGCAGTTTTTTCGGGTCCTGAACTTCCGGAGCCGTTTTGAGGCCCTAAA
>APFE030134835.1:56815-73270 GCA_000404065.3 Pinus taeda
CTCTGGATGTTTGTGATGTACTATTAGGCCAGCCATACTTGTGGAGGCGACATGCTGTGTATGAGTCAAGGCCTCGCGCTGTCATTATTTCTTTGGATAATTCATTATACATGATAGTATAGGTAGTCCCACCTACCGCCACCTCTTTAATCACTGCTAAGAAAGGCAACAAGCTCATATCACAGACTAGGAAATTCATCTGTATGGTTCACTCCCAAAGTAAGGGGAAGATCGTTGCTACATCCATGAGCCCCGCAAAGGGTTCCTCCATGCAGCAGCAGCAGCAGCAAAGGGATATGGTCATGACAGAACACAGGAACAACTTCTCCTCACCCACAGGGGTACCGCACAAGTTTCAAGTGGGCAACAAAGTCTGGTTGCATCGATAGAAAGAACGCCTTACCAGAACCCATCAGAAGCTCCGACCACTCCGACATGGTCCTTACACCAGTACCAAGGCTACGGGAAACAATGCTTTGAAGCACAAAATTCCTCCATTCCTTTTCTTGCATCGAGTTTTCCATGTGGACCATCGTCGACCATGCTTCCCACCATTACTGGACACATCCGAGATTGCAGAAAAGCTCACCAGGGACCAAGTTCAGTAGATGGAGGAACTCAACACAATGGGGACCATTGCTTCCTAAGGGGGGAGGAATGATCTAGGTGGATGTTGGTGGCCACCCACCTATCCCATTTGGATCCCCGCAACTATCTCTTTCAGTTTTTCAGTTTCCGTAATTGTAGCACAATTTACTATTTTTAGCAGTTTTTCGGGTCCTGAACTTCCGGAGAAGTTTTGAGGCCCTAAACGACGTTTTTTGGGAAATCTGGGGGCAACATGGGTCCATGGACCGATGTTGCCCTTCCCAAAGTGGTAGTTCTTAGATAGATCTTTCTAACGAGCTATCATACGCGTCAAACGGAGATCATATGCCAAAGTTACGACCCCGGGAAATTGATGTACCCAATTTACCCAAACGGGGCCCACAAATTGGCGTTTCATCTTCTAGGGTTAGGTTTTGGAATGTGAAAGGGTTTTTCCATTGTTTCTCAACAATAAATAGGCCTTCGAGCCTCATTGTAACACAGTTCGGAACAGTTCAGAGGCATGTAGCCGCACATCTCTTCTCAGAGATAAGCTACCATCGCCCTAGCTAGTTTATTTCCATTTCTGGTTGTAAGCATATTTCGGTATTTTCCTTTAATGAAATGAAGCATGATTTTCGCTGCATCTTTGTGTATATGGTTATCTCTGTATTTTGTTACGTTCCTGTTTAAATCCAGATCAATATTTTCATTAAAAACATTAAAATATTCCTGTCATGATCTTGGTTTAGGGTTAGGGGTTTTTGAGGGGCACATAACACTATAAAACTTGTTTCCAAACTTGAAATTAGATAATTAATATAAGAGTTACTATCTGCAATAAAATTCAAATTATAATATAAGTCTCATTGTGTGAATTCTTACAAAAATAAAATGTACCTTAAAAATTAAAGTTTTAAACTCTACAATGTACCTTGTTAGAAATTAATTAACAGAGCAATGAAATACACAAAATATTGACGAAACACAAATACATAAACATATAAAAAATAGAGACACAGAAATATGTGGTTCACCCAATTTGGACTATGTCCACAGAGAAACAACAAGTCCTTCCTTTTATATTATCTAGCAAAATGAAGAGAGAAAACCTACAAAAAATCCACTGTAATTTTTTCTTCTCTTTCACACAGCCTCCTCCTCCTCTCTCTCTCTCTCTCTCTCACTTAGAATAATAATAATACACAACCACAATGCAATTCCCTCATATAAACCGAGGGTTGCCTTCTAGGGAAAAAACCCTAAATTAACATAAATCCTATAGTCAGATCATTTGCCTAATGAATGACCTAGATTGAATATGAAATTACAATATTTTACTAGGAAAATTTTCATCTATTTTTACCTTTGAGGGAGTTTCCCCCAAATCCCAACTGGGGCGGCTCATAAAAGTAGTTATTCCCCCCTAGAATTCCATAATGGTGATTAAATAGGTGGCTTTTCTATCTCATTAGGAACAGGGATGCAACGCGACTGAAACAAAAGCATCTGAAAAATTAGGAAGACAATCAGGCTCCACACCTAACAATCTCCCACTTGGAGACTGATTATAGCAACTCCATTGCTGCTTCACTTGCTAGACAACGTTTCCACTTTGGACCTGACTATTTCTCATCTTCATCATGCTACTTGAATATAAATTGAAACTGAGCAGGATCTTAGTTTCTCCCTACTTACAACTTTTGTTAACATATTTGTAGGATTTTGGCTAGTGTGTACCTTTTCTAGCTTCAACTGTCCATCTTCCAACATTGACCATATGAAATGGTACTTTAGTTGTAAATGTTTAGTCATGGAATGAAATGATGAGATATTTACAAGATGAATGGAACTCTCGATGTCACTGTATAACCTTCCCATCTCCTACTTCTTTCCCTATTCATGCATAAACCTTTGTGACCAAATTATTTCTTTACTAGCCTATGTAGCAACAACATACTTTGCTTCCATTGTGGAAAGTGAAACAATGTTTTGCAATTTTGAAACCCAACTGATAACTGTTCCACTTATAATAAACACATACCCTGTGGTGCTCCTCCTGTTATCTCTATCACCCGCCATATATTTATCAACATATCCTTGTAGAGAAATATTTGAACCACTAAATCATAATGCTTTATTTGTGGTACCTCTCAAGTACCTGAGAATCCACTTCACTTCCATGCAATGTTATTTTCTTGGATTGTTCATATACTTTCTTACAACTCCCACTGCATGTGCAATAACAGGCCTTGTGTAGACCATTGCATACATTAATATTCCAACTACTGATGCATATGGAACCTGTTGAAACTGCTACAACCACCCTCCAAAATTTTTCCGATGCTTTTATTTTGGAGCCTTCCCTTCTGCTTACACGATCTTATCTTTGACAGTTGTCATGTATTAATGATTTGATTAAGAATCATTCTTTTCATCTGTTCTTGTGTTTTCTTGTTTCCATACTTATTTGATCTTTTGAGTCACAAGCTAACTTTATGACTTGACCTTGTAGGAGTCCTAGGCTTGCCTCCAGAAACTACGCAATCATGGAAGGCAAGCCAACCTTGATGACAAAAATTACAAAAATCCAGGATGGAAACTCAACCTTGAGCTTGAGAATTGTGGAGTCATGGATGGCAGCCCAACACTAAGCTCAGAAAATGCAAAATACATTCCTGGAGTTTAGAAACTGCGAAATGCACAAAGCAGGGAAGTTGCCCAGGTCCCTAGAATTGCGCAATCTTCCTTGGAAGTGTGCATAGAAAGTTTCCCCAAAATGAAAAAGAAGGAAAAAAATAAAAAGTGAAAAATAAATCCCTAGAAGATAGGGATTCATCATTAGTTTCCCGAATGTGGCACAATCCCTATTTTTAGAAATTTTTGCCAAGTGTCACTTTTCCTTTGATTTTAGGCAGGCGTGCCATAAACACCAATCTACCCAAATCTATTTAATAGATGCCTCTAGAGCTCATTTGTACATTTGATCTTGGAGCTCTAGAATTCCCAAGGAGATCAAGGAGCCTTCAGTGGAGTTTGCGTCGCTTTTCCAGATGAGTTTTGCTTTTGTCGTCTTTTGCCACTTTTTCTGTCATTTTTTATTTTTTTTCCTTTTGCTTATGTGAGTTTTGTTTTGCTTGTTTCTCTTCATGGTTGCAGACATATTAAATTATATTAGTGTGTAGAAGTGTTGTTTCAGTTTTTCATTAGCCTTTCACAAATGTTGCATCGATTTTCTTGTTTTTCCACATCATCGATCATCATTTCGGCAACTCTCCTTGCATATATGTTTTTACTTCCATTTGTTGAGTTTCTACACTTGATTCACATTGATCTATCCATACTTAGCCATATCCATGCTTTAACTTGCATTATCTCTTAGATCTTCTTGTTTCCCACACCTTCACTGGCGAGGTCTGCATTTCTAGCAGCCATGCACTGCCTTGCCAAACTGGGAATTGCACAATTCTGAAGCCCAAGACGAGGCTTGGCCTAAGCGAATGTGAAATGCAAAGTCCTAGGGCTCAATCCTTCCACCATGGACACTGAGACTACCTAATTCATAGTCTCCGTCTCTCATTGCCCAAGCTAAACTACACATTGCATAGTCTCAAGCCTTAGGCTACACCACTAGTTCCTGAGATTTTGCATTGCGTAATTTCCTCAGCAAGTCTCCCTCCCATTCTCATTATAATTTTGCAATATTAGTCATCAATGCACTAGTTTGCTACTTGATCTTTCTTCAAAAGTGGATTTGCAAAAGCTAATCTATTCTTTCCATGAGTTCCTTTTCCCTCCCACAGGTACCACAACTGTTGAGCACTTCTCTCCAACGGTCACTGTTATCATGGCACCCAAGAGAGCTGCTTCAAAAGATACCACAAAAAGTAGTATTGGGGAAGCAGTTGAGATCACACCTGTAAACTTGCCAATTTACTTAGACACTCAACTGTATATGGAAAAGGAATCAAATCTTACATGGCAGAAAGTGAATGAAGCTTTTTAAGCAACGAACTCTAAAGTAGATCTAGATTAATGACACATATACATTAATGTCCATAAATTAGGGCTACACAAGGTTGCATGTAGATATTCAACCTTCCCATGTGAATATGTCATCAGCTAGATTGTCTCACATATTGTTGTGAATACCATGACTTTGAGCAGTACCAATGGATTAAAGCTTGCTACTTTTCTGGTAGCAGATTATCGACGTATGTATCATTTGCTTGAGCCAGAAATACTCATGGATTCATACTTCTATGCCACCAACAACTATGTGGGAATGAAATAAGTTGTTAAAAGTTGGGTGAAAGAGCCATCAAAGTTTTGACAGACAACCACCAACACATATAAGACAATGCATCTCAAGAGGGCCTATCAACTATTGATAAACTTAGCTTGTAGAATCTATGGTCAGTAAAGCACAACAACGTTTCCCAAAGTGTGGGAAGTCTTATTAAACCAAGTTTTGAACAAGGGGAATTTGTTCCACTGGTCAGACTTGTTGGATCGATAGTTAAGTATCCATGTATGCAACGCCTAATCATCCCAAGGGAGGGAAAGTGATATTTTATATGTATGCATATTTAATGGATGTAATATGTGCACATAATGCATTCCCTGGCATGAATTGGACTTGGACACCGCGAGACCCTCCCATGCACATCCACTGCAAGTTGCTCTTAGATTGCAACCATCAACGAGTTATGGAGAAGCTAACTAGCCACTTCGTCATCCTTCTATACAAGATGATTTTTGAGGAAGAGCCACCTTGCATGTCACATGGGGAAATGGAAGTAGTATGGAAAATCACAGTTTGGTTTGCCTCGCCAGATGGCACCTTCCTTAGAGTGTTCGATGGTCACAAGGTGTCACATATTTTGCCAAGATATGCCACAGACAAGCTTGTCATGCATGAAGTTTCTTATAATCTCTCCATAAGGTTGTTAGCAAATTTGCACAGGAAGAAGAAAGCACCTTGGCCAACTCTTCCTATGCAAATTGGATTGTACGAGATAAAGAACCTGAAAGTCACAGATACTAAAGGAAAGGTGATAAAGAAGTTTTCATTTGATACATGGGACATTAATCCATACGATCCCCGTGGTATTTGCAAAGAACACTATAAAGAAATTCACTTCCAGTGGCTCAGTGGGACATTTCACTAGTAAGAGGAGGATCCATGGAAGAATTTCTATAATGCCTCCAAGACTCACGAGCCGATCAATTTTGCAGGAACTTCACAGGTGAATACATAGAAGGAAGCTACTCTGGAAGCAATGCTATTAGAAGGGAGAAACCTCTCGTAGGTTAAGGGAAAGAGAATGGTTGCTTATGGTCCAGGGGGAGAACGAAGTTGCAAGATGAAAGAGGATCCAACTATTATGAAAGCAGCTTTAGTAGTAGAGGAAAAGAGGAAATAGAGGATGTAGAGAGAAGAATGGAAGAAGAGGGAAGAGCATACGAGATTGGAGGAAGAAAAAGATAAGCAAGAAAAATAAGAGAAGCAGAAGCATGAAGAAGAAAAAAGGAAAAGCGCAATAGCAAAAGAAATAACACAGAAACAAGTTGAAGAGCAAGAACATAACTAACAACCAACAGAGGAGGAGAGTTGATAGGTGCAGGACATAAAGCTTTCTCAATAGGTTGAAGAATTGATAGAGATCATAGACATGGAGGATGAATGAGAGTTGTAGAATCAAGATGTTGACTTGATGCCTACCACACTGTAACAACCTTGGTTAAAAATCCATGTAAAAATATATAAGGCCATGGTGATGGGACACATATTGCAAGCTGAATGGTGGGTAAAACATCCTAGTGGGCATTGATTTAGTTTATTATAGCTAAGGAAATTAGCAAAGGCAATGGAAAAGGCTTTGGAAAGAAAAGAGGCATTAATTGGCATTTTTATGATGAAAATAGTGGAAATTAAGAGAAAAGGGAGGTGAAAGGTCATAGGTTGCATGTGAGGAGGAAAATGAAGGAAAATAATGGAAAATGAAGAAAATAGAGGCCTCATTAATAAAAAGGCTTATGAGGATAATTGGGCAAGCTTAGTCTGTGCAGTTTTGGAGCTCTCTCATTCTTCTCTCTCTCTCTCCTATGCCTGGATACTTAGAGTTTTCTTTGAGCACTCTTGGAGGGTGTGGAATACTTGGATTTTTGGAGCAAGAAGGGAAAGTAAGAGAAGGAAAGTTCAAGAGGACACCGGGATCAACAACTACAATGGATTTTTCTTGCAGGTATCGAGTTGCATGTACTTTTTCCTCACTAGTTTTGGCATGAATGGCATATGCATGTGGATTATTGGTCATGATATATCACTATCATGGAGGATTTATTGGATTGACAATGGATTTTCCTAGCCTTGCCATTTCCTGGATAACCATGGAGATTATGGGTTTATTTCCTTCTTTTGTTTTGGTTGGTTCTCATGTTTCCTTTAGCTTGGGTTGAGTTATTAATTCCTAGAAGCCTTGGTTGGACAAACGCTTTGGAACCCGTGTAACAGCTTAGGTTGAGTTACTAGTCCTGGAATCCTTGGTTCGAAAAACTCTCTAGAAGCCATTGGTGGGTTGAACCAATAGTCTTGGAAGCTCTAGTTAGAAAAAACGCTCTGGAAGCCCACTGACAACTGTGGGTTGAGTTACTAGTCCTGGAAGCCTTGGTTGGAATAAATGATATGGAAGCCCTGGAAGGCATGGATAGACACCAATATGATGATGGATTTGTGATTTCCGAATATTAGGTGGAACCAATGTTTGATGGGTTGAGGTGGATGGCCTATGGAAGCCCTGGATGGTTTTGGATTGATGTGTTCTATGAGATCCCACATTCATGCTTGGAATATGGCATGAGGGTGAATGGCTGAAGAGAGATTTTGCTCAACCATTCTATGGTTGAGTGGAACATGGAAGTCCCATCCTAGGTTTGGATTTTGCATCATCAATATGAGGTTATTTCTCCTTGTAATTCTATGAGTATTATACTAGTTATATGTGGTTTATGTGGCTATGATTTCATTGGTAATTCTATTGCTATTATGCTGGTATTATATATGTTTTCTGATAGTAGCTATATATGGCTCTCATCATGTTTTTACTTTTAAATGAATGAACAATGTATCTATGACCTAATGGATGAAATGGAAGTTGATGTGTTAAGGCATTAATGATTCTTAGCGATTCTCAACTAAGTATGAGACCCCTATGCTTAGATTTGTTATTTACACCTGTGGATTACATATTTGTGATATGTTTAATGAAATGTCTGTCATGGTTAGTAGGGGTCTAGTCAAGGGCTTGTTCAAGTATTTTCATTTGCCTCATTTTTTCCTTGTTATCTTTCTGTTATGAAGGTGTCATTAAATTTTGGGCAGTGAACTGAGCTCTAGGCTTGAAAAAGTGGCTCAAATCCTGGGGATGCTGACACAAAATTGACCAAAATAGTCCCTGGACGCTGGCATGCCTTGTCATGAGAGCATCCAGAGCCTCCTAGACGTTGTCAGGACCATAGCATGGGAGCGTCTAGGGATCAACTGGTCTAAAAACTCAATGGGACCTAGGGACTGGTTACCAAAAATGTTGGGATGGTTCTTAGAGGTCCTGTAGCTGATGTTGAAGGCTTGTATGGTGTGTTTCCATTGATTCCACTTTCTTAACGTGACTTAGAAGGTTGAATAATATAATAGTAACTTCTCGTCACATGTTTTACACCAGTTAGCTGGTTACTTGGGTAGATGTTGAGGAGGGTGTTACAGAGTGGTATCAGAGCATGGTTCACCCCTTGCACTAGATGGGTTGTGTGTTGGTCATGCATTCATGTCGGTTGCATAGGTGTTCCTTATGCTCATGTGTTTGTTGCATTTGCATGGTTTTGATCATGCTTGTAGTGATGTCACCATGCGAAGGTTGATGGTGTGGTTGCGGGATGTGTCATCATGAGTGTATGGGTGTATATGCATTGTTATACGTGTCAGAGTTTGTATACATGCATTGTCATGGTTATGGTTATGCATGTATGGTAGGTTAGACATGCATTGTGAGGTCATTGTATGCAATTAGGTCATGATGATGATATTGGTATGTTATGATGCTAATGTGTTGGCTAAGATAGAGCAGGAGGTGCAAATCATTAAAGTGAAGTTGCAGGATTGGACCTCAAGGCAAGAGAATGTCGTCATACAAGTTTGGATGTTGGGCATGTAGGTATGTTAGTTAATGGAATGTTATATGCATTAGGATTATATACATGTTTTTTTATTTTATTTCTGTTGTTGTTACATGCATGGTAGATACTAGTTGATCAGTGTAGTCATATATACATGTGTTAGATAGTCATGAATGATAGTAACTCGTGGTTGTATGCGTTGCTATTGTTGTTTTATGTTAGATAAATTTATGATTATGTTATATGTTGTTGATGAGTATGTTACAAGTTAACTTGTTATGATTCTGTTATATGTATATGTTGTTGTTGAGTACATTATAGGTTAACTTGTTGCTATTATATGATAGTTAGCTTGATGACTAGGTTATATGTTGTTGACGAGCATGATATATAACTTCTTGTTGTTATACGCTAGAAACTTGATAATTAGGGTTTTGATGTTATATGTATCATACTAAGTTCGAATGGCCTATGCAAATGGTTAGGGTTATGACATTCAAGTATGAGTTAATATGTTGTGATATTATGTCATACTAATCTAGACTGATTGTGTAGATGTTATTATTATGTATGAATGATAATTTTTTTGTGTTTATGAAGTGAACATGTTAGTTAGTTACTGTTATGGATATCATGATATTATTTGTGTTTGAGTTGATATGTTGTGAAGTTATTTTGTGCTAATCTTGATTGATTGTGTAGACAAGATTGCCTCCCCTGAGATACATTAAGGTATGAACTTTCTTATGTCGTCTACTTTGTGCTTGAATGTTTAATTATGACATCTATTTGGTGTTTGAGTGTTTGGTGTCTATTAGTTGTCTAGTTGATTTATTTAACATGATATGCTTGCATGCTTGTTGAATGTTTGATGAATTGCATAATATGAGTATGTGTTCCAATGATCTTGTTTTGAGATGATTGTACTAACACATATGTGTTGAGACAACTAATATGTACTTGAGTGTAAGTAGGTGATAGTTGTAGAATTATGTATTATGACTGATTAATGTTAGTTGATTGTTGAGTATGACATGGTTTCTAGTCTTAGTGAAGGTTGATTTCAAATTAATAGATATGAATGTCTTGATACTTGGAACATGTCATTGACATGTGTGATCAGTTGCAAGAAACGTGCTTGGTATTAGCATGATAAGTTAATAGTTGATGTGTTTATATAACTAACAGTTGGGTGATGTGATGGCGAATAATAAGACTCAATCACAACAAGGTAATTGGTAAAATAAAGGGATTGGGTAGGGATACCTTTGGCCATGTTTGGAAACTATAATTTCAAACGAATGAGTTATTTTCATACATGAAGCCTTCTTAAACCTTATTTGTTTGAAATTTTGTGGATATGTGCTATTCATGGACATGTATTTAAAAGGTATAACAACTGGTGTCTAGTTATAGCTAGATTTGTCAAGGGAATTGGAGTCCCTTGAGACATGGCACATATGTGTTCAACTACAAGGTAGCGTGCTTGGCACAACAAGATAAGGTAACTGGTGTATTGTTATGTTTATTTATACATTGATGACTATGTGTTTATGCTAGTATGATGCAGGGAGTTGCATGGCAAGAGAGGTTTCCATGAAATGTTGAAGAAGGCTCGGGTTGAGATTTCCTTGGGAACCATGGGGATTGAGTCACGACATCTGTTGTCAGTATTGTGCTTTTGGTATTTTATTTTGTTGTGCTTTTTTTTACATCTTGTGCATGTCCATGTCACTTTGTTTATGGTGTCATATTTTTATTGGATTTCATGGCTTCTTGTTTGTTTCTTATGCTTGCATTTTCAGTTTTGAGTCTTGGGAATTTGTTGGAAAAGAGGAAAGTTAGTGGAGCTCGGAGAGAGATGAATGAAATCTAGTAGGCAATGTAAGATTCAGATGAATCTGAAGCACGTATAAAGGAAGTTGAAGGCAAGAGTATGACAACTAGTTGGACTGGTTGGGTCCATTGGTGTAAATAAATGATGATGGGACAATAATGGGAAAGGTAATCAAGCAAGGTGAAATAAATGGATCTGAGGCATCAGATGCGTTGGCTATGTTAGGAACTATTGTTCTCGATGTTGTGCATGTGTTGCATGCATAAAGGAAGCTCTCTTAAACTTGACCTCATGACATCTAGTAATTATGTTGTGATCATGATTATGTTGATGTCTATATGTGTATACATGTATGTATGTGCGTATGTCATGTCCGATAGGGTCATCATGGATCATGATTATTTATGCTAATGTTTACATGTACATGTGTATGTATGTATGTCATTGATTGACTAGATCATTATTATTTTATGTTGATGCTTATATGTATGTATGTGTATGTATGCATACCATTGTCTGACAAGGTTATTAGGGATCATTCTTGTGTAGGATTGATTGCTTATGCAGGTGAATGGCATGAAGAGGTTTCGGGTCTTATGAGGAATTAAGTGGAAAGAGTAGTCCTGAAAAATCTACGAGGTTAGTATCATGTGGTTATGAGTTTATATTATGTGATTATAATATATGTTATGGACACATTGGTATACCAAGGGATACATTAGAAAAATGAAAGCAATGTGGTCTGCAACATGTTGGGACAATCATGGATAAGACACTGGAAGAAAGGTTGCATGGTAGAGATAGTGTGGTTTTGGATGTGTGGATCTACTGTTGTGTATGTGTTGTACATGTTTCATCCGTGATGTTGTGTGTATGCATTGCTGTGTATATATAGTGTGTGTACATGTTGTTTATGCAATTTTATGTACATGGAGGTACAAATGTTGTGTGAATATTGCATATGAAGTGATGGGTATAGATGGTGCTATGTACATGTTGGATATGCGGTAATATGTACATATTATATTGTGCGCATGATGAATATGCGGTTTTGTGCGCATGTTGGATATGCAATATTGTGTACATAGGGTGCTATGTACATGTTGTATATGCAGTGCTATGTACATATGGTGTTGTGTGCATGATTGTACAAGTGGTGCTATGAGCATGTGGTGCCGTGCACATGTTGTACATATGGTGATGTGTGCAGGTGGTGCTATGTACATGTTGTACATATGGTGCTGTGTACGTGTGGTGTCGAGTACATGTCGTACATGTGGTGCTGTGTATGTATGACATTGTGTACACATTGTATAGGTGGTATGACGTACATGTGGCATTGTGTACGTGTTGTGCAAGTGGTGCCATGTACATGTGATGCTGTGTACACATTGTGCAGGTGGCGCGGTGTATAGGTGGTACCGTGTGCGTGTTGTACATATGGTACTAGCGTACATGTGGTATTGTGTACATGTCATAAATGCTGTGTTGCAGGTATGCAGTACAATGTATGTGCATTGCGTAGTCGTGGTATCATGACATGTGTATTCGTTGTGTTGTAATCTATGTACGTATATGTATTGTGTTGTACATCGAGTGTAGGTGTATATATTGTGTGGTGGTGTACACTGGATGTAGGCGTATGCATTGTGTTGTATTGTACACTAGTTACAGATGTATGTGTGGAATGTCAGATGTAGGCGCATGTATTTCATGGTGTTGTATGCTGTGTGTGGTTGTATGTGTGTATGTGCACATGGTTAAGGAGAAGGCACTGTTTTTCTGGTGTGGAAACCAACCCGAAGTGCATACAGAATAAGAACAAAGGTAGAAGCTAAAGATTGATTAAAGGAGAAGTATTAGTATTTTATTTCAGTTTTATTATGCATGTGATTTATGATTATGGTCTATGATGATTACATGTGATTTATGATTTTGGTTTATGATGGTTACATGTGATTTATGATTTTGATCTATGATAGCTATGTTTTGAACTAACCTGATGTGATATGTTTATACATGATGATTTGGTCAAAGATGCTAATTTGACTTCTTGTAACAGGAAGCACACAAATATGAAAGTATACCTTATTGTCGGGCCACCAATGAGGTATAATTTGAAGTTATTTCAATTTATTTTGAATCTAATGGAAGTTATGTGCTTGGTACAGGAAACATAGAAATGCTTGGTTGGGTGGTTGAAATTGAATGCAAGAATTAACAACAACAAAAGGAATTGGAACATGCAGTAGTATGTTGGTAAAGCACTTCAAGAGTAGGACCATCGTGGGACACTGGTACCCTATTGTGCCATTGATTTACATGAGCATTATATGACTAGTATGATGGTTATAAGGTAGGGATATGGCTTGGTTTTTGTATCTAACTAATGCGAGGAAGCCTTGCCCATGGATGAACTACTCGAGATGGGGGTGCCAGCGGAGCTTGGAAGGTGTGTGACTACATGGAAGGGGGTGATAAGATTTCCTGAGGGACTGTGTAGCAGAGAATAGAAGCTCATGGATGGATTTGTTTTGGTCATTAGCATTGCTAGATGTAATCATATGCACATTGGGAGTGTGCCCTGGTACACTGAGCCGATAATTGTTCACTGAGAGGACAACTGGCTCAGGATTATAGCACTAGACATTGGATACAACTTTGACTTTGCAGTAGATTCTGGACTTCCTGGGAAGGAGGTGAATATTGTTATTACTTTGAGGGTGTAGGTGAGAGCCTTTGGATTCCCTTGTTGTGGATGCAGACATCGTATCCTTTTATTTTCTGGTTGAGAAAATGTGCATATGTGTATGTGTTTGTATTATTGTAAATACTGACATGAGCTATGTTATAAATCTCCATGGGCAATATGTTTTGTTTTCAGCAATCTTGTGGTTATAGGTGTCATTGAACATCGAGGAAAGTGTTACCCCAAAGGGGATGGTTCTATAACAACCCTCGTTAAAAATCCATGTAAAATATATAAGGCCATGGTGATGGGGCACATATTCCAAATTGAATGGTGGGTAAAACATCCCAGTAGGTGTTCATTCAGTTTATTATGGCTAAGGAAATTGGCAAAGACAATGGAAAATGCTTTGGAAAGCCAAGAGGCATTAATTAGCATTTTATTTATGAAAATAATGGAAATTAGGAGAAAAGGGAGGTGAAAGGTCATAGGTTGCATGCGAGAAGGAAAATGAAGGAAAATAATGGAAAATGAAGAAAATAGAGGCCTCATTAATAAAAGGATTATAAGGATTAGCGAGCAGGTTTGGTTAGTGTAATCTTGGTCAGTTCCATTTTGGAGCTCTCTCATTCTTCTCTCTCTCTCTCATACTCTAGGATACTTAGAGTTTTCTTGGAGAACTCTTGGAGGGTGTGGAATACTTGGAATTTTGGAGCAATAAGGAAAAGGAAGATCAGGAAAGCGCAAGAGGACATCGTGATCATCAACTACAACAGATTTTTCTTGCAGGAATTGAGTTGCATGCATGTTTTCCTCACTATTTTTGGCATGCATGGTATATGCATGTGGATTATTGGTCATGATCTGTCATTGGCATGCAGGATTATCTAGATTGACAGTGGATTTTCCTAGCCTTTCCTTTTCCTGGATAGCCATGGAGATTGTGGGTTTATTTCCTTGTATTTTTTGGTTGGTTCTCATGTTTCATTTAGCTTGGGTTGAGTTATTAGTTCCTGGAAGCCCTAGTTGGACAAACGCTCTAGAAGCCCTATAAAAACTTGGGTTGAGTTACTAGTCCTGGAAGCTTGGTTAGACAAACACTTTGGAAGCCCTTGGTGTGTTGAGTTACTAGTTCTGGAAGCCCTGGTTGGACAAAATCTCTTGAAGCCTAACGACAGCTATGGGTTGAGTTACTAGTCCTGGAAGCCTTGGTTGGAACAAATGCTCTGGAAGGTCTGGAAGTCTTGAATAGAGACCAATCTGATGATGCTTTTATGATGTTTGATTATTATGTGGAATCACTATTTTATGGCCTTTGGAAGCCATGGATGGTTTTTAATTGATGTGTTATATGCGATCCTACATTCATGCTTGGAATATGGCACGAGGTTGAATGGCTGAAGAGAGATTTGGTTCAGTCATTCTATGGTTGGGTGGAACATGGAAGTCCCATCCCAGGTCTGGATTTTGCATCATCAATATGAGGTTATTTCTCCTTGTAATTCTATGAGTATTATAATCGTTATATGTGGTTTATATGGCTATGGTTTCATTGGTAATTTTTCTTCTATTATGCTAGTATTGTATATGTTTTATGGTAGTAGATATGTATGTCTCTTGTTGACACCTAATCCTCAGTGATTGGGGAACTGAATGTGAACAATCATCGAGAAGATGAACTGAACAATCACATTCATGTATATATTAGGTAGCTGGTTAAATGAATAAACACATTAGTTTTCTGGAGTTACTCCTGGCCTAACATGGTATCAGAGCACAGGTCCCAGGTTCTATTTTTAACCTTGTAACTCCTGCCTGCCTTCTGCTCCTCTGTCCCACACCTGAAGCTGCATACCTGAATGAAATGCACACTGCCTGAAGACTATTTTTCTGAAGAGTATAGTCGCTGGCTCAGTTGGAGGAATTGCGCTGATAGCAGTAGCGCCAAATTTTGTTGAGGCCTGACATGAGAACCTGCAAATTCTGCATTGCCTAGTATGAGAACCTGCAATGAGACGTTATTCTCTGCGTACTGTTTACCCTGACAAGTTATGTAACGTTTGACACGCCTGAAGGTCTGGTATGAGAATTGCGTGTAACACCTGCAATGAGAAATGGTATTCTAAATGTATCGTTTGACACACCTCGATATTTTGTTTGTCTGCCTTCCCATAATACACTGACCGCAAGTCTGCCATGAGTCTGCCATGATGATCATCATCTCTGCATCGTTTTCTTTGTCCCATATTTCATACAGCTCGGCTAATCGGAGTACCACTTCCCTACTAACAATATTCAGCTTACGTGGGTTATTGAGAGTGATAACTTGTAAATGACCTTTCACTTCATCCAGAACAACCTGCTCCACAGAATGTGGAAGATCCGGGTTTGTTGTCTGCCATGAAAGTTGCTATGCAAGGCTTTGAACCAGTACAAATTCCAAATCCTTTCCACTGAAAATTTTGTGGTGAGTAGATCCAGAGATGCAGTGCGATAAACTGGTTTCAGTGACTAGATTCCCAAATAAGTTGCAGCCAACTTATTTGAATACAATTCGATACTCTTTTACAACGTCTTAATTTTTATTCTACTCGGATTACAGTTTAATTTTTACCAGCTAACGCCTTTGCTCTCAATACCTTTGCTCTACGCAATGGAGTCACGGGTATAAGAGCCATCGGTTGGAAGTGTTAAAGCAGCGTATTGGAGCGGTGAAGCAACAAATATCTTGCTGATAAATAAGAATAAAATACTATTGTCTGTGAAATTTAAGCCAGTGTTTGAAGCGTTGAATGAGTTTGAAGGCAGAGAGGAATAATTGTTTTTTGGAAAAACTTTAATTTATACATTGAGGATAAATTTTTGCCTTCCTTTATAGCAGCAATATATATATATTACAGTGGCAACAAGTGCTCAAACATTTTTTGCAGAGATGTATGTATGATAAATAATGGCATAGCAGAATTTTGAATGATTTTTTTTCTCCATATCAAAATTATTTTTTAAAGCAGCGGAAGTTTTTTAAGAGCAATTTTTTTTTCGCCATCAGAAGCATTAATATATCAAAAAAAGTTTTTTTATATCAGCAGAAGTAACCTTTTACAGAATGCATTCAATCATCTCTATGATAGGAATAGTTCTCACTGGCAAGGAGAACTATCCTGAC